>CAHIKZ030004683.1:1077500-1185000 GCA_903632075.3 Acanthosepion pharaonis
TATGTGACATTATATATGTACTGAGTGATTGGAACAAAATGTTGGCAATTGTGAAAAAGTTGGAGAGAGACCAAGGAACATTGAAAAAAGAAATTGAAAACATTGGCCAGATAGGAATAATAAAAGAAACCAGTTTTAAGAATGTCATAAAAAGAGATTTGAGAAAAAAAGTATGTAACAGGCAAGAAAAAGAACAGCAAGAAAATATTTGAAGTAACCGATTTTGATAAAATATAACCAGAGAGAAAAGATACAGTATATTAAAACATTAGTTAAAGGTATAAACGCAACTAAATTGCTAAATTTTAGTAAGTGTCACAAAGAAACACGTAAGATGATTGAACAATTACTTGAAAACCTTAAATGTTGGTGAGGAATTTTTGAGCTATATCTATTGTTGAGTTGGATCATTCATGTCAATATCTTACCATAATATTTTGAACACTATATGGAGAGGAAATATTTCAGGTTACTATTTTAAGCAGACAAAAATATAACACCTTTCAAAGCTGATGATGAATATAGATCTGTCATGAATGAATCTGATAGCTGGTGGAGAGGTTGGATATTTCACGGGGAGTTAATATTTTATACTAGTATTGTAAGCGGAAAAATAATAAAACACTTTAAAGTTGATAATAGTATCAAGATAAATGCAGAGGCAAAACATTTTATAGTGGTACAATTGAGAATCAAGAAGCTTTCACCTAAAGAGGATAGCCATGCAAGAAAATGCTTCAGATTTTCAAAAGCTGACAATTGCGTACCTTGCTGAAAAAAAAAAGCTTTCAAATGCATCCAAATAACTTAATGGATCTTACCCTCTTCGGATCTCAATTCAATAGAAAACTTTTTGTTCATTTAAAGAGATGTATATGAGAATAGAAAACGCCATTCAGGTAAAGAAAATCTCTAAGAAGCAATACAAATTGTTGAAAGTAATATTCAAGTCGAAATAATAAAAAAAAAAAAATCAACAGCTAAGAGGCTTGGATTATAAAATATCAAGGGTCCTTTATTCATATGTAAAGTAATAAAATAATACTTTATTAATATATATGAGATTCTGCATTAATAAAATATGTGTTTTTTGTGGAAAATATCTTTGTGGGTTTTTATGGGAATCAGAAGGGCACTTATACTTAACATCAATAAATTTGTTGGTGTGAAATGATTAAAAACATATTTGCGAAACAAAATGTGAGAATTCAATTGGATTCTTGCAATTTTCAAGCTGTATTTTAAACCGGGCTTCAAAACCACTGAAGCTATTCTCGAAAAAATTCGTAAAGTTGAAGTAGATGAATCAGTATCTGCGTATACTCATCCAGAGGGGGTTTCAGCATTTTAAGGACGATGATATGCCTCTTGAAATAATAAAAAAAAGATCAAAATCAGACGACAACCAGTTGTCGCTTAAGAGGCTTTATCATATACAGTGGAAGAAAATTCGAACAGAACTGGAAAATTTTCAGCAGTTTTTGGAGTATAAAAATTAGCATAATTAGATGTTGGGAAGGATATTTGAAAAACCCAGAACCTATATTAGCAGCAAAGCGTCTAATATGGATATAAAATGAATTCAGTGTCATATTAAAAAATAGAAAGACAAGGGCGTGTCTTCTCACCGGACTGTCTGTCTTTATGTCTCTCTCAAAGATTGCGTTTCGCCCCCCCGCCCCCAAAAAACAAACAAAAAACAAAATATTGTTTATTCTGGAGGATAATTGTTTAAAGATAACCTTAGTATTAAGAAACAAACGATTGACAATAAACACATAGAATGTAATGTTCGAGAACAATTTTCGCAGATCTTATCCACTCAAGATAATTACCGGGGAAATTGAATTTATTACCAGATATCATATATTCCTTAAAAAACGATACATAAAAGATTATAATTTATTGACATTACCTTATTTTAAATTTATTTTAAAGATTTAGGTTTTAAATATATTAATTATATATATATATATATATATATATATATATATATATATATATATATATATATATATATATTAGAATATATTCTGGAAGCAAAACCACCTGCATATGGAGAGAAAATGAATTCACAAACAAAAAAATAGAAGGAGGAAAGACAAGGATATGTCTTCTCACCAGACTTATTCAACCTTTATAGTGAGGAGATTCTGAGAGAACTAGAAGTCCTACCATGATTCTTTATTGGCATCCACAATCTTAAAATAAGATATACAGGTGACATATTATTGATAGCAGACAAAAACAGGAAACTGCAGGAAATGCAGAAGATAGTGAAGGAAAGCTAGAAGAAAGGACTAAATATCAATTGCAAGAACACGATGTATGCTTGTTGCAAAAAGAACAGCTCAACATTCACATTAAAACGTGGAGAAACCAAAATCACAGAAAGGTAAAACTTTGAATAGGAAGTGTTTTAGCAGAGGACGGCTAGTATGATACTGAAATGTGAAGACGCATTGCGATAGAGAAAGACAACTTCTAAAGCTAAGCAAAGTATTAGGAAACAGGAAAAAATCGTTAGAAACAAAGAAAAGAGTACTGAACTGTTACGTAATGTCAGTCCTGATATATGGCAGTGAATACTGGACAGTCTCTTCACAGATGAAGACGAGACTTGGCGCAACACAAATGTAGTTCTACAAAAGGATGCTGAGGATACCATGAACCGAACATGTAAACAACGTCGAAGTTTTAGACTAAATGAAGGCAAGAGGCAGAGAGGAAAATAATGTATAACCTAGCACGGGTATTTGAGTCAATGTATCACAAATCAAGGTTTGGGAGAGATAGCAAAAAGACACATTTTATTAAGAGCTACAAAGGACAGGAAATTGTGGAGAGCCATGATCGTCAACATCCAAAATGGACGTGGAATATGGAAGAAGATGTTCTCCCAAGACCTAGGATATCATTGATCTATACTTAATTATTATTTTTCATTAATTGTAAATTGTTAAAATTTCATGGGCGAGGTAGTAGCGTTATCTTCTTGATGATTTGAATTCATTTCTCTTCCTCAAGTTTAGAGTGCAAAGCCTAACATTCTATTTAACTTATAGTGAGGGAGAAAAGATAGATTCATACCTTTCTTATGGTTATAGAGGATAGTTCGGAATTCGACCTCAGCTCAACGATTCCTCTTTCGATCCGTGTTGAGGTTTCTCATGTTCATGCCTTTTGAGAAAGTCTTTAATCCACGTCTTCCTTTGTCTTGTTTTATTGACAGATAACTATATGCTATATCTTGTTACTGACATGCCACGATCGTTGAGGGAAAATAGTGGGTCAGATTGAACATTTGAGCAAGCTATACTCTCTGCCTTAAATCATTAGTCTACCTTGACAAGTGCCAATAACTTATCCTCTAGAAATATGAACAATATTTTTGAAATACGGATTCTTGACGGCTTCAGTAGCTATGATGACTCATGGCTTTGGTGATCCTTGATCCCCGAATATTCCTTTAGTTTTTTCTTGGAATAAATGATAGAATGGTTACTTGTTATCTTCTCGATGATTATGGAGGAATTTTGTACTTCTACACTGAGTGCAACTAAAATCTAGCGTACCCAATTTACCTTGTTATTTAACCCATACTTATATGAAAAGGAGATCGGTTCATGATTTTGTCAGGGGCATTTATTCAAAATAAAAAAAAATTGAAACCGGCTTGCATATTCTAATTTAATCGCCGATAGCCGTTATAATACGAGCACATTTTGATCTGACATAAGCTTAAATTATACAAATGATCTTCAGAGGTTGCAAGATGCTTAAAAAAAAACAAAATGAAAATCCTTTTGAGACGCAATAATAACATTTCGCATTTATGTTCAGAAGAGAAGATATTATTCCTAGTTTAGATCCGCTAGATTATATCCCCCTTATGCTTTGTGACAATAAAATATATCTCTTAAAAAACATAAAAAAGAACTTATTGTATAGAATTACTAGATACGAGAGAGAATGTATTCTGGAGAAAAAGGTCAGTTCTGAATTATCTGTGGAAACAGTGTCAGAAATCAATTCATGGTGTCATTAAAAATATCGATTTTTAGTATTGTTGTTTGCGTATCAGTTTTACAAACGTGTTATTTAGAAAACTGACATAGATAAGAAAAATAGGCGTTAAAGATTGATAGACGTAGACGTAGAAAAGGAAATAAGGTTTTGGTTTCAATTTTGAAATCACTTTATATAAATTAATAGATTCATGTAGAGAGCTGTATTTATTATTTCGTAAACTCAAATATAAAACGAAATTCGATATATATTTATAAGGCGTCAAGCTTATCTTGTTTAGAGTATATACGAATATATATATATATATATATATATATATATATATATATATATATATATATATATATACTAGCAGCATTTGGCGTTGCCCGTGCTTGATTAAAAAATCGTACGAGTCATACAGCAATCGCTATCACTTGACTTAAAATATTTTTGCTCTTCCTTGCCTTTAAAGGAGTGCCCTTTGCTCTGCTGATGTTGCTACATGCCTTACTTCTTGCCTATCTCACACTGCGAATTTTTTGTAAGCTCTATACTAAACATTAAATCTGTTACGAAAAAAGAACTAAACAAAATGAACACAAAATGATAAGCTTTAAAAAGGGACTCGTAACTGGAAAAGCCGAATGAAAAAAGAATGTTAACAACAAATACTTTTTCACACCCAACCCAGTTCTGCGGAATCAGAATCAACGTTGAGTTTAAGCAAGCGAATGAGCCAATTGGAGTAAAGTGCCATGCAGATTTAAATTTTCCCACTTGTGACGAATGGAGCTATCGACTTTTTTTGCATGCTAGCATGCTAGTTAACATTCGTGTCAATAGGTTGTTGGCTCTCACGCTGGCCAATAGAATCTTCCTGTCTATTCGTGGCAGCCAGCTATAGGCTCTCACTCTGGTCAGTAGAAAATGGCCGCAAATTACATGAAAACTGCCGTAGAAGCATGAAAAAATCGATTATTTCCACTATCGATGGGAGTTGGGAAATGCAAAAGTCTGTGTTGGCCTTTCCGCTAACTTGGAGAATGTGCATGTAAATTTTGGGTGCAAATCCGTCGAAGATTGCGGCTGTGCATTCGTTACACACACACACACACACACACACACACACACACACACACACACACCCTGCCTTATATATATATATATATATATATATATATATATATATATATATATATATATATAGTGTGTGTGTGTGCCTGTGTGTGTATTTATATACATGTATGTATAATTAATATATAAATAAACTTCGGAAGATAAGTAATTTTTTTATTTATTAATTATTGTTGCTCTGTTTTTCTAAATTTTAAGCACTTGATTTACAAAAATCTGCTCACTTTATTCGCGTTAGCCTCCATAAATTTACAGGTAGACATGTTTTGTTAGGCGTTAAAGAATTTTCTTCTTGTTCTTTATTTTTTCCTCTTCTTTTTTGCTTTTTCTTCTTCTTCCACTTCTTTTTCATTTTTCTTTATCTGCTTTTTCTTTTTCTTCATATTATTATTATTATTATTATTATTATTATTATTATTATTATTATTATTATTATCTATATAAATTAATTAACGTTAACTGGAAAACAACGCCAATACCTTTTTCCTAATTTTCTTGTTATGTTGTACAAAAGAAATATAAGGCAATAACTCGGCATTTTCTTGTCAGTATTTGCTAGTTTGAAAATATCAAAGTAAACAAGAAGCTACTCATCAATGTGTAATGTTGAAGCTTGTGAATTTTTGCATAACATAAAATTTCGTCTCCACTTCGTCATCAGAAGAGTCGTCTAAATAGAATTGTTAGGCTACCTCACCAGAAGTGCACCCTACACACAGATGAAACATTTACCCACCTCAATGTAGTGGGATCTTTTGGAGAATTAAGACGTTTTAAACTTTAATCTGCGATTTTTAAATGCAATGTCAATCGCTATCTACTGTCCTAATTACTATTATTTTTTCAAGCTCATTAATGTTTCTGTTCCGAATACCAAGATACCCCCTTGTGTCATAGTAGCTTTATGTTGTGGATTCCGGGATGAAATCCGGTACCAATAAATAACAAACGCCAAGAATGAATATAGGAAAATAAATGTATTAACGTAATAATACAAACTGGTAATGCAGGTTAGTAGTTCCAGGATTACGGGTTAGTAGCAGAATATCTATACAGTTTTTGGTATTGAAGTATCGCTGTATGACTTCTTACTGAGTCTACGTGCTCGCTCACTGTGACTCTTGCTCGCTACGTTCATTCTGTCTGTCTGTCTGTCTGTCGGTCGGTCGGTCACCTTCACCCTCAGTTGCTCTCGTCCCTCGGGTCTTCACGTAGCAGTAGTATATGTATATACTGGGTAAGTCCATTTGTATAAAAAGGGGAGGATCCCTCAGCACTTTAATGCCTTGCGTGGGATGAAATCGATTAAGAAATTACTACTAATTTGGGAGCCTCATTTACTATTTTACAAAGTAGTTTAAAAGTGATTTCAAAGTAGTTGGGTTGTTCTTAATTTCCATATTTGGAAAGCGATATTTCGAATGAGTCTAATTCTGTCAGAGATTGATGGCCAGAGATGAAAATAATAAGACAGAAAGAATCTGAGAGACAAATTCAACAGGCGGAAACAGTTATGAAGGTAAATCAATGTGAAAAGACTGGAATATATTGCTACGGTCAAGTTGAAATAGATACGAAATGACCTGGATAGATACGGACATAAATGAATATAAACAGGCTGGGATAGCTTGCTATGATCAAATTGAAATATATTGGGACAAGCATAAATAGACAGGGACATAGATGAATATATACAGATTGGGATAGTGTTATGGGATCTTACCAATAATAATAATAATAATGGACTATTACATACTTAATAAATACTGCGCCTCAGGAGTAGGCAAGGAGTCGGTCGTTCAAGTGAGTCAGTAGTTCAAGTCGAGTCAAGAGTCGAGTCAGAAGCAGTCCGAAACAGAGTCGCGTTCAGACAATTACTGCAAGACATTGGGATAGTGATACTGGTCGAGACTACATTGTTCTCTCTACTAAACCTGATTGTTCGTACTAACACTTCTACTTCTCTGAATATATTCCTGTTTGTAATATATCTGTGTTATTCCATACCTGTGTTCGAGTTCTTCTTATTTGGTTCTACCTTGGACTATCACCGTGGTACAAGGAACCGGACCATAACAGATAGCTTGCTATGATCAAACTGAAATATATAGGGACAAGCCTAAATAGACAGGGACATAGATGAATATATACAGACTGGGATAGCTTGCTATGATCAAACTGAAATATATAGGGACACTCATAGATAGATAGGGACATAGATAAATTTAAACAAATTGCGATATATTGGATAATATTTTGTACGTTATGGCTCGCCTAATAAATGACCAAGAGCCACTAACGATAGAAGGTTACTGAATTGTGTTGTTTTATGGACATAAAAATATATAGATATATATGATAGATGACAGTTGACCTTAGGCTTGAAGTGATTAGCATTTTCGTGGTCGATTTCATGTACGGAGCGAGTAAAGAGGAAGTTTTAAACAAAATGATAACAGACAGAATATATCAGAATAATGAAGAGATAGCTGAAATTTCTTGAAACATAATGAGGAAGGAGGGCTTCGGAAACTTAACACTCAAGAGGCATATTTACAGCAAGAGATATATGGAAAGGCAATAGGCCACCTACCTGGCAACATTGGGTGAATAGATGGCAGAACGTAGAGAGGGAGCATTAGCAAAGGGAGACAATCTGTTAAGGATCACAAGGAGAGCCATGATCGCCGGTGTCTTGAAGGACGCGGAACATATTAGAATTCAGAGATAGGTGGGTAGATCTACCTTGAGTTAAAACTGGTTTAGCAAATAAAAAAAAAAAATTTAATTAGAAAACGAATTACAGATAAGAGCAATCGATCAAGGAGTGAAACGTAGAGTGGAAGATCGATACCAAACCTGACATGGAGTGTTGGAGACAGAGTTAAAGAAATAAAGAAAGTGAAAAAAGAACAGCAGGAAGAAAAAAGGAAAGAAAGAAAAAAATGACGAATGATAAAAAGAAAACCCACTGTGTCTCGGTGACTCAATTAAAAAAAATGAGAATATACCTAAACTATATGAACATGCTTTGGTTGCTTCCATTTCATTATCATTATTATATTCTGGAAAGAGATGGTCATTAGCCAGCATTTTTAACGTTCTCTTCACAGGATTCAAATATTTTACAATAAAAATTATCTAAATATAAATAAAATACACCGAATGTCATACGACTGGAGTTCATAATTAGCAGCCATATTTGAAGGCTCCACTTTTCCCAAATCATATTGGGGTACATTTTGGAAGCCATATTGAATTTTTACTATAGTATAGTTCTTAAACTCAACTTTTAATTGTTTGAATTTGATTAGCCTCCAAAATATAAGACTAGATATGAAAATACAAGTACAATGAAACCTCAGGTCACGAACGTCTTTCTTCACGAAAAAAAAACAAAAACAGTCCACTAATAAATTTTCCCGAAAAAAACAAAAACAAAAACAAAACGTCTCGGTTAACGAACGGTGTCTCGAGCGACGAACATGCAAGCTGGAAAAAACGTCGGGTGACAAGCCGGGAATATCGGCATCAGTTGCGGTGTAGCTTTCGCTTCATACACATCAATCCTCGAATTCGCCGTGCGTACTCTTCTCTTGAATACAATAGAGATACAGTAAAATTAAATTAAGTTTTCGTCTATATTTTATCTGGTTAGTGTTGTGGCTTTCTTTTTATTGCGAAAGGTTTAATGATTTTTATTGTCATTTTGCATAAAGTGCAATTGTAATAGTTTAAATAAGCAATCATCTGGGGTCCAGGAACGGATTAATCCATTTTAAATTTATTCCTACGGGGAAAATAGTTTCGATTTGTGAACATTTCAGGTCACAAATGGCATTAAATTCGTGAACTGTGGTTTCAGTGTACATAGTAAATATCAAGTATTTTATAGCTCAAAACATAATTTTGTGGTCATATTCGTTAACAGCTTGAATGGACAATCAAGTGATCTCTAAGGACTTGACTAATTGCTTTAAATAGATTGCTTGACTGAACAATATTTGACTTACCTCAATATGATCAACTAAAGTTGAATATCACGAAAATTATGGCAGTCATTTCGTACGCGAACTTCAATTCTCAAAACGCTCAAGAGTGAACAAAATTAACCCAGCCGATTCTGAAACATAAGTTCAATAATATAAATCAATAAAAACAAAATATCTATACACAAAATATTGCTCAAACAAGATTCTGCCAAACTATACTGCATTAAATTGGTATCCAAAATAGAAGATATATCATCGTTTTATATAAAAATATATACGAGAAAATATGCTGAAAAGTTTTCGGCTTCACCCAATTAGAATAGCGTGTATATATATATATATATATATATATATATATATATATATATATATATATATATATATATAAACACACTTAAACACACACAAATTTACCCGACTCCATTAGGCACATACTAGTAGAAAACACAAATATATTAAATGCTTCCACCTGCAAAAAAAGACTAAAAATAATGGAAGCTTTAATAATAAAAAAAGAAAAAGACAACTCTTAACAATATTAACTACGAACAAAGCCACAATGTGCTAACCGTATTCGGAAATTAAAAATTACCACACACTACACAGAACGCACACACTCAATTAAACTGAAAAATCGAATCATCCTTGATAATGGCTAAAAATATAGCCGAAAGCGCGCGTAAATATAAAACATTTGGACAGTTCTTACACACTCTTTGTCCAGAAAAGAAAGCTCTTGCTAGAACACAAGAAAAATTAAATAAAGCTTAACCGTAGTACCTTGTCTGTCGTTTTTAATGAAACATGCATATATATATATATATATATATATATATATATATATATATATATATATATATATATATATACACTACAGGAAAAACGCTTTGGAAAAAACGGTGCATTTCTTAAATAGAACATCTTAAAAAGAAATATTTTTGTGTTTCTTTTTAAACAAACGATAAAATTTCAATATCTAAACTGCATTTATTTTTATCTTTCATTTTGTTCAATCTCGTCTTACTAACAAAACGTTCAAATTGGGATTCCCAAAAAATGCATTTTGCTAAATTATAGATTTTTTGTATGAGAAACATTATATTTTGTTTTCACCGTAGACTAAAATTTACAACGGAGTTAAATATTAATACAGGTTCTAAATGTTTATTCAGCTCTGACTAATGTCGTAAACAAAACATATGTAGCAGTCTGGAAAAAAGAAGAAGATTGTGACATTACGACAGTATTTTCATATGTTTAAAAGAAAATTGCGCACAATATTAAAATCAAAGCTGCCAAGCATTGAGATGAGGGCCAAAATTGTAATTTTATTCAAAGAAGGCTATTATGAAAGAGAAATTACTAAGAAGTTGAAAATTTCTAGACATGTGGTGCAATGTTCGTTACGGAGGCAGTTAGAAACTAGAGCAAATGTTGGCAGAAAAATAGCTGGAGCACCAAAAAGGACAAATTTTACTGAAGGTAAGCACTAAGAACAATGGAGCTAAGGCGGTGGGATTGCATAGCCATCGAGAAACGGTTGTTACTAAAAAGACTGTTATGGACAAAAACCGTAAGAACTGAACAGTGAAAAAGTGGCAAACTATATCTTGGACAGATGAGTCTAAATTTGAACCTCTTGTTCATAAGAATTGAGTGTATGTGAAAAAGAAAGCCAAGAGAAACACTGAATGATTAATGTGTGGTTCCAACAGTTAAGCATGATAGTCACTCACTTATGGTGTGGAGGTGTTTCAGAAGATTTAATTCAGGTCAATGGAATCATGATAAATGTACCGTACCAATTGATTTAGCAAATGCATGCTATATCACCTGGTTTTCGCATAATTGGAAAAAATTAACATTCGACAAGACAACGATCCAAAAACTCTTCTAAATTATGTGAAAATTACCTCGAGCCAAAAAAAAAAAAAAAAGGAACAGAAGATAACAAATTTGAATAAAACGTTCGAAGAGAATACTCAAAAAATGAGAGTGAGCGTTTTCAGCGCCTGAAGAATGCGTGTGAAGGTCTGCCATCTACTTTTCTCACATTCTGTTGGAAAGAATGCCAAGAATTTGTTAAAGAATTAATTATGAAAGGTGGTGATTTTATTGACGAAAACAAAATATGATGCTGTTTTATAGTAATTTTTATAGTTAATTGCTTAGTTTTGTCAAAAGAGAAGCAAATACACTGGTGTTACGGAAATAATATCTTTTACTTAAAAAATACAAAAATATATCATTTTAAGATGGTATTTAAGGAAATGCAGGATGGTTCCAAATCTTTTACTTGTAGTATATATATATATATATATATATATATATATATATATATATATATATATATATCGTGTCCAATAAAATATCAAATACAATATTTAAAAACCAATCAAGTCTCAATAAAGTGCTTACATCATCCAATAAAACCAGAGAATACAAATCAGAAAAATTGTTTTATTAAACATCATGATTTAGGTACATACCACTAAAATATTGTGCGGACGTAGTAGTAGACATACCACGTGGGTTATTAGGGCCAATTAGGAAGAAATAAATAATTTAATTCAGGAACTGATTTTCTTATAAAAAGTGTATAAAAGACGCGAAATCCGGCCCCAAACAGGATACGCACAGCTGTCACCAAGGCCCACGTCACTCTCGCTGATGATCTTTACGACCTCATTCACGTCTACATGCTAAAAACGACGGTGCTGAAGAATTTCAAAGAGACCACTTCAGACTACGGCATCCCAGTTCACAGAAAGAATTAAATTCTAAGTATCTCTTGTCATCCTCTTTAGTATGAACTATGCGCACACATGCTGACACTTTCACACAAGCACGCATATAACAACATTTCATTGTTTCTTACATACCTACACAAATATAATTTATATTCTATTCTAGAACTTTATTAACCAAAACAAAAAGACATTACTCTCTATACTATGACCAACTGTTTGTATTCTTGTCGTTATATTAAATTAATGTTTATTTGTTGAAACTACGTTTTCTTTTTCTACTGGATTTTATTCTTTCAATAAAAATCGTGTGAGTATTCTAAATGGCCGAATTACAAGCAGACCCGCAACAATATTTTATGTTATTCTATCGAATCCCGACACTCCGAATTTTGACATTCCACGAAAAACCCAGTGGAAGGATTTGTCTAAGTTAACTCCTCCTTAATTTTCTAACTGTTCACTAGGGGACGCTCTCCCTACACTATAAATACTGAGCGATTTCTTGCCTCCTCCTCCACTTTTTCATTTCTTTGTTTTCAGTGAACACATCTACAATGTAAGCTCTCACAAAAGATTGCGTCATCCCATGTGTGGGAGACGCCATGAACATTGTACACACATACACGTACGTACGAACATTCAACAAAACACAAACTCTTTATGTTCCCACACAAACACAAATGTTAATGTGTATGTCCATTATAAATTTTGTTGTTCAATACATATACTTATATATATATATATATATATATATATATATATATATATATATATATATATATATATCGGTCTTGTTGGTTTTCTTTACACTTCTTTATGGTAGATTCAATCTCTGAGTCAGCTATGTTCTTGTAGTGGACTTTCTTCTAGCAGGAATAAACGCATGTGTTTCTAATTTAACAACACGTAAACCCACGGTCCGCTACAAATTCATATATATATATATATATATATATATATATATATATATATATATATATATATAATTACACTGCGATTTTGTCAAATTTTCTTAATTACACTGTGGCCCTTTCAGTAAATGCCCTTCAGTTTTAGTTTCCCCCCCCCATCTCTCCCTCACCCCTTTTTCTTTTCTCCCCCCCTCTCTTCTTCTGATCTTTAAGCTTAGATCGTCTATTGTGTGTGTATGTCACCACAAAATGTATCTTTCCGGTTACATCTTTAATGTATTAGACATCCGACAGCATTCATATTTCTCTCACTTAAAACTCTTCAACTCACCTCTCTAAAATTTCTCTCTGTTATACATCACTCTTTATTTATAAACATTCAAAAACATTTACTGTCTTAGATATTGACAGACTTTTTAAGAGAATTTTACCTGTTGATCTTTAATGATAGATATTAATTACACTATTTAATTACACGTGTAGTAATTAAAATAACGTTTATAGTTTATAGTAATAAGAATTATTGGCAGATTGAAAAGAGTCCATTAATTATATATATATATATATATATATATATATATAAAGACACACATATATATATATATATGTCTTTTACTAGGATTCTCTTATAGTTATGGACGATTTTCTTAGCATCCTTATTAAAGGAATAAAGAGAATTAACATGTATATCCATTTTATTTCCGAGTATTTTCGATATTAACAAATAACAAAAATATTTATTGTAACACGATTGTGAAACAATCCATAATGAATAGAAAATGTGAATTTCTGCCATTTTATTATTGAAAGAAGACAGTTCTTTTCAATAGGCGTTAATGTCTTCAAGTGGGTGATAAAAAGACACTGAGAAGTTTTCTCGGCACGACGGACTTATGCTAATCAGCATGTGATTATCGTAATTTGAGTAGTTGGTTCGGAGTCTGGGATTTTCATTAATGAGCTGGGTTTTCACAATATCTTCTAGCAGGAGATAATCTGATATCGAAGGACAAGATATGCTTCTTGACTTTTCGTCTCCGGTCTGGTTGTTGAACTCAGTGCTTCAGCATTTATGGACGAAATTTTCACACTTCTGATTGGTGATCCAATTACAGACCATTTTGTGTCATATTTCCATTGAGCAATCAGTTATAGTTCAGGTTATAATTTACGGAAATCTCAATCCTTGATTCGGCACTGCTTTTACATGCTTATTGACTGACCAATCGTTATCTAGTGCCGAGAGAGAACAAAAAAAAAAAAAAAAAAAAAAATGCACTATTTGGTCGACTTGGTATTTGACCTTTAAATCTGAAGGCAGTCATGATGCTGTAAGTAGGTCAAATGTAATTAATGCAGGTGCTGTGAATTTTGACTGTTTTTGAAATCAATATTTCGCAATGACCTTTCAATATGGAGTCCGACAACGGATGCAAAATAAATAAATGAATAAACAACAGGTGTCTTGAATTTTGTGAACACGAACTTATTAAACCCCAAAATAACCAAATAATACAAAAATGCCTCGTTTTCAATAAAACCCTATCCTTGATGGAACTTTGTTAAAAAGATTTTCTTTTTAATAAATTTCAAGTGCCATTTAACAATCTCATCGTGTACGGAATGATGGTGATTCAATTCTGTGGTCGTGGCAAGTCGAGTTTTGGCTACAGACATCTGGGATGGCAGTACTAAAGAATGAATATTGTTTATCAAAAATTAAGGACAGTGTAGCGATGGCCTTGCGACGCTGTCTCTGCGGGAAACTCTGTTATTACTTAAAATGGCGCGAAAACGATTTTGAATTGTTTCTAAGCTGGAAATTGAGACTTAAGGGGCCCCAGACAAAATATGGCTGCAGCAAACTTGAGTGTTTCGTATATCAAGTGATAATAATAGTAATAAAAATGTCGTTTATGTATTTGAAGCAACTTGAAATGATAGATGAAGATAAAATTCAAAATGTCGATAATTCGGTCTGATTTGATTGATTGGTTGATTGTTTTTATTTAGCGGCACATCAATATCTCTATGGGTCATTTAATGCCGAAATCTAATTATTTTAAACGCAATTTTAATTATTTATTTATTTTTGGAGATAATAATGGTTTCAAGTCTTACTAATTAACCCATTGCTAGAGGAAGAAAAGGTGTTCGCGCGTGAGAGTATATAACGAACCCAACTGGAATTGGAACTTAGCTCTCCGATTAAAATTCCGACCCATTATCCACTACACCACCCGCGTATCAAAGCTTAAAGTACTTGTTATTCTTAAGCGATTTTTCCATCTAGCTACTAACCAGATTCGACATTGCTTAACTACGGTGATCGTACGAGAAGCAATTTTTCAACTTGATGCGACCGTAAGTCAATGAAGATTTGGATTTGAAGTATTGTATTATTTTAAACAATGTATAAAGCTACATAAACTAGGAAAACAAAAATATATATAAGATTCTTCTTCAGCGTGCCGTCTCTCTTCAGAATGAAGGTAATCATGGCTCTCCACAACTTTCTATATTTTGTAGCTCTTAGTAAGGTCTGCATTGTCGTTATGTCTCCCATTCTCGTTCCTGACACCAATTAACTCTTTAAGTAGGTTATTTTCTGATTTCCTCTTGACTTCAATATGTCTTGTGAGTTTCAGATTCTCCAAGCCTTTTTTCTACATTACGTTTCCTAGAAATTTAAACTGTTTCCTTCTGCATCTGAGTATAACCGACCATTTTAATTGCGTTTTCTTTACCGAGTGTAAAAGCATCTTCGAGTCATTTTTTAAAATAATTTCTCCAGAAGCAAGGTGATAAAACCCCTAAGACGCAATGGGTTAGTGAGAGTAAAAGAAACTGAGAAACTCAGCAAAAGGAACAGCCCAACATACGAATTGGAGATACCAAATGTTTTAACAGGCAAATCGAGGTAGCGAATGATGCTTTCCAAAAGGTAAGCAAATTATTAAGAAACAGGAAAATTTCATTGGAAACAAAACAGCGAGTAGTGAATTGTTAAATAATATCATTACTCCTATGTGATAATGAATGTTAGTCTGTCTCTCCACAGACGGGGAAGAGACTTGAGGTAACATAAATGCGGTTCTATAGAAAGATGCTGAGAATACCATGGACTGAACACGTGAGTAACGATGATATTTTAAAGAAAATGGAAACAAGAAAGACACTATTCCGTAGCATCATTTCTAGTTTATATAATGAGGAAAGAGGGTTTGGAAAATTTGACACTCACTGGATGTATTGAAAGCAAGAGAGACGGAAGAAACAGCACTAAACCTGCCTAATGAGCTTGTCCAAATGGTTGGTAGAACAAGAGTTAGGAGATATAGCTAAAAGTCAGAGATTACTAAGAGCTATAAAGGACAGGAGGTTGTGGAGAGCCATGGTCGTCCACGTCCTGAAATGATATAGCACATAGAAGCAGAAGAAGAATATTACGCCTACCAGCTTGGGCACTCGAGAAAATGAGACCTCTGGCTATGTAAGAATCAACCCGCTACTTTGTATTAAAAAAACTACCGTCTTAATCGGAGTGCTTAAAACCGTAAGATCTCAGAGTGTGTCACAGCCCAGTAAGATTTTATTTACCCTTTTAATGGGCGGTGACGCTCTCACTAACCGAACGGTCTAGAGCAAACTGGATGAGACACTGGGACGCAGGTTCGTACCCTACCAGAGGGCAAGTTTTCTCGAGTATTCCCACGTTTTATATATTTACTTTATTCATTTATTTTTCATTTATTGTTGCTTGGTCTCTCCGAGTAATTTAACATTGATACATATTCTAACCTTAACTATAACCCTATGTTTGTGTAGTTGGAAATCGTCCCCACCCTACCTCGAAAAAAAGGGAAAAATGTCCCTTCGCCAGGCGTTAGCATGTCTCCAGTATTCATTGGCTTGTGGCTATGTCTTTTGCTCGATAAAAAAAAAAAAAATTGATCTCCCGCGGAATCGTTATGCCGTTTGCTTCTCCTCGTGGTTTAAATATTTTTATTTTATTAATGCAAATTCTCCCAAGCCCACTGCTGGTGAAGGGTAGGAATGGTCACTGACCCCCCCCAGCACTGCGTTATCTGTAACTTGACGCTTGGGTCTGAGATATGGCTAGCTGTACAATCACTGGTCCCACTGAATCGAAGACTAACTTTCCGCCATGTGTGAGTATAAATTCATTCTACCAGAGACGCATCCAAAAGCATCTCTCTCTCATATATATATATATATATATATATATATATATATATATATATATATATATATATATATATATATATATATATATATATATTCCCGTTTTATATATTTACTTTATTCATTTATTTTTCATTTATTGTTGCTTGGTCTCTCCGAGTAATTTAACATTGATATATATTCTAACCTTTGCTATAACCCTATGTTTGTGTAACGTTTAAATAATTAATTAGAATTAAATCCATTTTTTTTTTTTAGAAATTAATGTCTTTAGAACGGAAAATAGTATAAAAGTTAACGCAGCCGACTAGACCGGAACTTGACCTCGGTTTGACAATTCCGCTTTGCATACCGACATCAGTTACAACTCCCACGAAACATTTTATCTTTCCAAGGGTCCCTTTATACAAACACTGTCAACGTATGGCATTATAACCATACAATATTTCATCAGACGCTTCAGGAATGTCCTTATTGTCCATATCGTCTACAAAGTGTCATGTCCCTGGCTGATTCATCTTTGGAATAAAATAAGTCCAAAAATATAAATAAATACATAGAAACGAAACCGAAAAGGGGAATGGTTCTATGGAAGGATTTGTACAATTTTTCCTCATATTCGGCGCAATTTACGTACGACAGGACTTATTTTGCTCGAAGCTGTCAGGATCGTATTTACCAGAGGAAGGCACATATTTCACCATCTTGGGAACAATGTGTTGAACTAAAATTTGTTAAGAAGCGGGGAAGTTGAAGTATTTTCAGTACAGTATAAATCACGACCTGTCAATGTATGACGTCATATTGACGAAATATCTTATCAGCCCCTTGAGGAAAAATACATTTCTCGCATGATATCTCGTCAGCCGATACCGAATAGTCATGATCTGATTTCCGGTGTTGTGTCAGTGACACATATGATGACAGTCAGTTGGAAGAACCCGCCTTCTTGTCAAGTTCATTGATGTCGCTTGAAGTCAAATATTTAAGAAAAATAAGATGAAATGAAAGAAGTAAGTGAAGAAGAAGAGGAAGAAAAGTAGAAAGTAGAAGGAGAAAGAGAAAAAGTAATAGAAGAAGAAGAAGAAAAAGAATTTGAAGACATTGAAGAAAGTCTAAAAGTAGAAAACAAAATAAGAATTAAGGGAGGAATTGAAGAAGAAAAATAAACAGAATTAAAAGAAATAAAAGTAGTAGAAGATGAAAAAGATAGAAAACGAAAAAGAAATGGAAGATAAAGAGAGGAAAAAATGATGACGAAGAAAATGAAGAAGAAAAGAAGAAAAAATAAAAGAAGGGGAGGAAGAAATGGAATGGGAAAAATAGAAGAAGAAATAGAAGAATTTGGAGAACTATAAGGTATAACAAAAGAAAACGAATAACAAGGAAGGAATACAAGAAGAAAAAGAAACAGAATAAGAATAGAAATAGGAGAAGAAAAAGAAAGAAAGAAAACATAAAGAAAGAAAGAAAGAAAGAAGAAGAAGAAAAAATAGAATAGGGAGAAAAATAGAATCATAAAAAGAAATAGAAGAAATAGAAAAAGAAAAAAAAGAAGAATTTGGAGAAATAAAAGAAAGTATAGAAGATGAAAACGAAGAAGAATTAAGGAAGGAATATAAAAAGAAAAAAAACCGAATAAGAATAGAAATAGTAGAAGAAAAATAAATAAATAGATAAAGAAGAAAAAGAAGAAGAAAAAGAAGAAGAAAAAGAAGAAGAAAAAGAAGAAGAAATCAACTATAAAATATTGAGAATTTTCAAGGAATCAAATTCGATCAGTTATCAATTCAGTCAATATTGATTGAGAGACAGGAAGTCTTGAAAATGGTTCATCGTGGAGTAAAAAGATTTCCTTTTTACCATTTTTTCCTGTATATTTTGTTATCGATATTGTTGTTGGTTTTAGTTCAGCTGACAAACCCGATGTTCGCTGCAGTCAATTTAAATGTCACAGTGAAATGTGCGACAGAGAAGATTTGAAAAGAGCGCTCCTCCTCCCCAGCACGCCGACCACCTACCCACCTTTGATGTAGAAAAGCTGGAGAAATGCAACGGCAAGAAAAATAGTAACGAATATGATTGTCATTCTTTTTTTTTCTTTTTTTCACTAATTTGCCCAAGCAGAAATATGCGGTTGCAACGAATCCCTGTTGAACACGCGCGCGCACACACAGACACACAGTTTATCTCGATGTGTTATGATCTTTTAAGGCGTGGGCGATTATGTTTCTATACTGCGGCTTTATGTGTTTTAAATTTTAGTAAATGTTCACCCAGTACAATTCTGTTGTTTGAACTCAAGAGGAGGAAGTGTAGATTATCAGGATATGTAGAATAGATAACCTTTTTAACTAAATTAGAAAAGATTAAGATTGTAATGATTGAGGAAGAATCTTTGCGGCAATCTGTTCCACAAAGTTCTGAGAAAGAAACTGTCTTCAAAAATTTTCCTTCTTACCAATGGAATACAAGTGGTATGAGGCTCATTCAGTCGTGAGTTCGAAGCTTTGTGGGTTCTAATTGTAAACGCCTGAACTGATGAAACCAAAGAATGTAGCTCGTCTGAACTTTTTCCATTGAAATAGCTATAGAGAAGCGCTTGCGATTTTTCGTCCGTGGGAAAGGAGCGGCAGGGTTGAAAATAGTTCATCACCCACAAGGCAGCGTAAACGATTTTGAACTCTGTCGAGGTTGGGAAGTGGAGATTGGGAGGCTCCGAAGCCAGATATGGTAGTTTTGTGATGTCAACGAACACACGTTTGACACTTTTATAATGTCAACGAATATTCGTTGTCACCTTTTGTAATGCTCCTTGTAGTAGAGACTTTGTAATCGCAGATACAAATATAGTAACGCCGTTGAACAATACTGGTGTCAGACGCCTTCGAATATCACACGCACTAATAGCACTTACTCGATAATACTCGCTCGAATAGTTATCCGTATAGTGAATAGAGAAATAGTATAGTGAATAGAGTAGAGAATAGCAGTCCTTATAGCAATAGAGGATAGACTAAACATAACGATCCGAATAGTCATAGAGGATTGATTAGAATGGCGATCAATTAGACGTCAAGGGACTTTCTTCTTATGCGTTTCCTCTATGGTCACATGGTCTACTTAATTCTACTTAATAATGGGATCGCGTGTGTTTTCTCACTGGCGATCTATGTTCAAGCTCAAGTGTCGGTATCGACATTTTATTTCTATATAACATGTAGCAATGCTATTTCCTCGTCTGATCCGAATCTTCTAAAATAAGAGCTTAGTAACAGGATTCAGGTACATTCCTGAGCGGTACAAGGGACTGACTGTGTCGTTGAAGCATGTAACTCCATCTAGATGATGTAAAAATAAACTTTATAGTCAGTCTTGTAAACATAAGCCAAGGTTGTCCTGAGAGATGACTACCTAGCCTTGCCGTGGTGATGCCCAATAGCATCAATATATTAGTGACTACCCTGACACAGCTACAGGTGATGGACCCCGGATGCGTCTGGGATGTGCGCGCGTGGGAAAAACCGTATGACAGATAGATATACGATAATTGCCCAGATGAGCTACTTTCGCTAGTTCCTAAACTGCATGAATTTAAGCGTGCTACTAGCTTGGTATGTGAGTCCCGCCCTTTCACAATCGAAACTGTTAAATGTAGACGTCTCTTCTACTCCAATAGCTTCATGTCTCGCACTCTCCGTCTGTGGAACTCCATTCCTCTTACTCCCTGATAGCTATAATCTTCACTTATTCAAATGCAATGTCAATCGACATTTTCAGATGCCTTGACCTAATTCCCCGTCCTTCTCTTCATTCTTTCCTCCATCACGTCTCTTTATTCTTACTCCCACCCTCTGTAACCCCTTGTATGCTAGTGGCACTTCCACCTTGCTTGAGATGAAGTGCTTAAAAAAAAACAAACCCCAAACAACACTCTAGAATGGAGAGTTTCCTAAATGTAGGGCCTACGTCCGGAAAAGTCCCCCAAAACACAAACATTGGCCTATAATATTTGACATAGAGATTTGGATTAATCTTCCCATTAGCCTGCATATCTGCATTCTTTAACAATTTTGACATGATCACTTTGCGGCTATTTTTTCAATAAAAAAAGTAAAATAGAGATAAGCGTTCTAACGTTTTTTTTCTTTGTAGATTTTTTTAATATCAACTTCCGCGCAAATACTCGGGAAATGTATGGATTCATCTCTTCCCCTCACATATAGATTAAATAGTAGGACATGTATCTACGAAATTCATTATGATTCTCTAAAATAAAATTAAAATTCTTATGAATGCAGAATTTACTCATAGAATTATTCTTACAACTCACAAAATATATTTGCTGCATTAAATGTGTTATAAAGGAATAAAGTGTCGCTGCCAGCACTTGAGTTTGAACATAGATCAGCAGTGAGCAAACACAGGCGATTCCGTTATTGGATTAAGTAGACCACGTGATCATAGAGGAAACGCAGGGAGGTGGCGTGTGTCAAATGGATCTCTATTTCTAGTCTAGACTCTGTTACTATTCGGATCGCTATTTCTGCTCTATCCTCTATTAATATATGGACCGCTATACTCTACTCTATTCACTATAGTATTTCTCTATACAGATTACTACCCGTTTGTTACTTTTCGAGCGAGTATTATCGAGCAAGTATTATTAGCGCGAGCGTTACTCGAAGGCATTCAACACTAGCATTGTACAACGGCGTTACTATAGATGTACCTACGATTACAATGTCTCTAGTACAACGAGCATTACAAAAAGGGCAAGGAATATTCGTTGTCATTACAAAAGTGGCAAAGAGTATTCGTTGTCCTTACAAAAGTGACAACGAGTATTCGTTGTCATTACAAAAGTGACAACGAGTATTCGTTGTCATTAAAAAAGTGACAACGAGTATTCATTGGCATTACAAAAGTGACAACGAGTATTCGTTGGCATTACAATGTGGCAAAGAGTATTCGTTGGCATTACAAAAGTGACAACAGTATTCGTTGGCATTAAATGAGTGGCAAAAAGTATTCGTTGGCACTATAAAATTGATAATGAGTATTCGTTGGCATTACAAGAGTGGCAAAGAGTATTCGTTGGCATTACAAAAGTGACAACGAATGTTCGTTGGCATTACAAAAGGGGCAAAGAGTATTCGTTGGCATTACAAACGTCGCAAAGTGTATTCGTCGGCCTTATAAAAGTGGCAAAGAATATTCGTTGGCATTACAAACGTGTCAAAGAGTATTCGTTTGCATGACAAAAAATGACAACGAGTATTCATTCGCATTACAAAAGTGGCAAAGTATTCGTTGGCATTACAAAAGTGACAACGAGTATTCGTTGGCATTAAAAAAGTGACAACGAGTATTCGTTGGCATTAAAAAATCGATAACGAATCTTCGTTTGGAATTACAAGAGTGGCCATGAGTATTCGTTGGGCAAAGAGTATTATTAGAAAAGTGTCAAAAGATATTCGTTGGCATTAAAAAGTGAAACGTGTCAAAAGAGTATTCGTTGGCAAATTATATTAAAAAGTGACAACGAATAATTCGTTGGCATTACATTACAAATGTGGCAAATTAGTATTCGTTGTCATTTTGGCATTACAAAAAGTGACAAAGAGTATTCATTACAAAATTAGTATTCAAAAGCATTACAAAGTGGCAAAGAGTATTCGTTGGCATTACAAAAGTGTCAAAGAGTATTCGTTGCATTAAAAGTGACAATGTATAGAGTATTCGTTGACATTACAAAAGATGAGTATTCGGCAAAGTGGAAAGAGTATTCGTTGGCATTACAAAAGGGCAAAAAGTGACAATGAGTATTCGTTGGCATTACAAGTGTAGCAAAAGAGTATTCGTTGGCATTACAAAAGTGACAACGAGTATTCGTTGGCATTTGACAAAGAATATTCATTGGCATTACAAATGTGGCAAAAGAGTATTCGTTGGCATTACAAAAGTGACAACGAGTATTCGTTGTCATTTGACAACGAGTATTCGTTGGCATTTACAAAGTATTCGTTGGCAAAAAGAGTATTCGTTGGCGTTGGCAAAAGTGATATTGTTGGCAAAAGTCGACAACGAGTATTCGTTGGCATTACAAAAGTACAACGAGTATTCGTTGGCATTACAAAAGTTGTATTCGTTGGCATTACAAAAGTGGCAAAGAGTATTCGTTGGCATTAAAAGTGTGAACGAGTATTCGTTGGCATTACAAGTGGACAAAGAGTATTCGTTGGCATTACAAAAGTGACAACGAGTATTCGTTGGCATTACAAAAGTGGCAAAAGAGTATTCATTGGCATTACAAAAGTGACAAAGAGTTTTCATTGGCATTACAAAAGTGGCAAAGAGGTATTCGTTGGCATTAGAAATTACAAAAGTGACAACGAGTATTCGTACAAAAGTGACAACAATTGGCATTACAAGTGTAGCAAAGAGTATTCGTTGGCAACGAGTATTCGTTGGCATTACAAGAGTCAAAACGAGTATTCGTTGGCATTACAAAGTGGCAAAGAGTATACGTTGGCATTACAAAAGTGACAAACGAATATTCGTTGGCATTACAAAAGTGGCATTACAAAAGTATTCATTGGCATTACAAAACGTCGCAAAGTGTATTCGTCGGCCTTATAAAGTGGCAAAAGTATTCGTTGTCATTACAAAACGGACAACGAGTATTATTCATTAAAAAAGTGACAACTAGATATTCGTTGGCATTACAAAGCCGGACAACGAGTATTTGTTGGCATTACAAAAACAACGAGTATTCGTTGGCATAACAAAAGAATAATAGTATTCATTGGCATGACTGTTGGCATTACAAAGAGCCAAAAAAGTATTCGTTGGCATTACAAAAGTGACAACGAATGTTCGTTGGAATTACAAAATTGTAAAGTGACAACGAGTATTCGTTGGCATTACAAAAGGTATTCGTTGGCATTACAAACGTCAAGTGGCAAAAGTATTCGTTGGTGTTCGTTGGCATTACAAAAGTGGACAAGAGTATTCGTTGTCATTACAAAAGTGACAACGAGTATTCGTTGGCATTACAAAAGTGACAATTCGAGTATTCGTTGGCATTACAAAAGGCATGGCAAAAACGAGTATTCGTTGGCATTACAAAAGTGACAACGAGTATTCGTTGGCATTACAAAAGAAAATTCGTTGGCATTACAAATGTGATGGCATTACAAAAGGACAACGAGTGGTTCATTCATTGGCATTACAAGAGCCGACAGAGGTATTCATTACAAAAGTGTCAAAGAGTATTGGCAATTGACAACGAGTATTCATTGGCATTACAAAAGTGACAACGAGTATTCATTGGCATTACAAGAGTCGCAAAGAGTATTCGTTGGCATTACAAGAGTGTCAAAGAGTATTCGTTGGCATTACAAAAGTGACAACGAGTATACTTTGGCATTACAAAAGTGGCAAAGAGATTTAGTTGGCATTACAAAAGTGACAACGAGTAATCGTTTGATTACAAAAAACGAGTATTCCAACAATCCGTTGTCATTACAAAGTTACAAAACTACAACGAGGTAGGCATTACGACAAAGTGACAAATTCGTTGTCATTACAAAAGTGACAACGAGTATTCGTTGGAATTACAAGTGTGGCAAATAGTATTCATTGGCATTAAAAAGTGACAAGGTGTATTCATTGGCATTACAAGAGCCGGAAAGAGTATTTGTTGGCATTACAATATGGCAAAGAGTATTCGTTGGCATTACAAAAGTGACAACGAGTATTCGTTGGCATTACAAAAGTGACAATGAGTATTCGTTGTCATTACAAAAGTGACAACGAGTATTCGTTGGCATTACAAAAGTGACAATGAGTATTCGTCGTCATTACAAAAGTGACAACGAGTATTCGTTGGCATTACAAAAGTGACAATGAGTATTCGTTGTCATTACAAAAGTGACAACTAGTATTCGTTGGCATTACAAGAGTGGCAAAGAGTATTCGTTGGCATTACAAAAGAGACAACGAGTATTCGTTGGCATTACAAGTGTGGCAAATAGTATTCATTGGCATTAAAAAGTGACAAAAGTATTCATTGAGTATTCGTTGGCATTACAAAAGTGTCATAAGAGTATTCGTTGGCATTACAAAAGTGACAACGAGTATTCATTGGCATTAAAAGTGACAACGTGTATTCATTGGCATTACAAAGTCGACAAAGAGTATTCATTTGGCATTACGAGCAACGATAAAATAAAAAAGTGACAACGAGTATTCGTTGGCATTACCAAAAGTGACAACGATATTCATTCGTTGTCATTACAAAAGTGACAACGAGTATTCGTTGTATTACAAGAGTGGCAAAGAGTATTCGTTGTCATTACAAAAGTGACAACGGTATTCATTATTCGTATTCGCATTACAAAAGTGACAACGTGTATTCGTTGGCATTACAAAAGTGACAACGAGTATTCGTTGGCATTACAAAAGTGGCAACGAAGAGTATTCGTTGTACAACCAGTATTACAAAAGTGACAACGAGTATTCGTTGGCATTACAAACGGCGCAAAGAGTATTCGTTGGCATTACAAAAGTGGCAAAGAGTATTCGTTGGCATTACAAATTGGCAAAGAGAATTCAAAGAGAATTGGCATTGGCATTACAAAAGTGACAACGAGTATTATTGGCATTACAAATGGACACAACGAGTAAGTTGAATTACAAAAAGTGTCAATTCGTTGGCATTACAAAGTGACAACGAGTATTCGTTGGCATTACAAAAGTAACGAGTACAAAAGTGTCAACGAGTATTCATTGGCATTACAAAAGTGGCAAAAATTCGTTGGTATTCGTTGGCATTACAAAAGTGACAACGAGTATTCGTTGGCATTACAAATGTGATAACGTGTATTCGTTGCATTACAATGCGGCAAAAGTGACAACGAGTATTCGTTGGCATTACAAAAGTGACAACGAGTATTCATTGGCATTACAAAAGTGGCAACGAGTATTCGTTGGCATTAAAAGTGACAAAGTGTCGCAAAAGTATTCGTTGGCATTACAAACGTGTGGCAACGACGTGTATTCGTTGGCATTACAAAGTGGCAACGAAAAAGAGTATTCGTTGGCATTACACAAGTCGTTGGCATTACAAAAGTGACAAGTATTCGTTGGCATTAAAATTGACAACATAAGTATTCATTGGCATTACAAACGTCATTACAAAGTATTCGTTGGAATTGTACATTCATTGGCATTTACAAACGAGTATTCATTCATTACAAAAAAAAGAGTATTCGTTGTAATGGCATTACAAAAGTGACAAAGAGTATTCGTTGGCATTACAAAAAATGCAAACGAGTATTCGTTGGCATTACAACGTCGCAAAGAGTATTCATTGGCATTACAAAAGTGGCAAAGGGATTACAAAAGGACAAACGAGTATTCGTTGGCATTACAAAAGGGACAACGAGTATTCGTTGGCATTACAAAAGTGACAACAGTATTCGTTGGAATTACAAAATTAAAAGTGACAACGAGTATTCGTTGGAATTACAAAAAAGTGGCAACGACTACCCAAAGAGTATTCATTGGCATTACAAAAAAAAGCATTACAAAAGTGGCAAAGAGTATTCGTTGGCATTACAAAAGTGACAACGAATATTCGCATTACAAAAGTGAGTATTCTGGCAACAAAAAAACAAAGTATTCGTTGGCATTACAAAAGTGGCAAAAGTATTCGTTGGCATTACAAAAGTGACAACGAATATTCATTGACATTACAAATGTGTCAACGAGTATTCGTTGGCATTACCAAAGTGCGGCAACGAGTATTCGTTGGCATTACAAACGAGTACAACGAGTATTCGTGGTATTACAAATGTACAAATATTGGTTGGCATTACAAAAGTGGCAAATTGTTGGTATTCGTTGCATTACAAAAAGTAGTATACAAAAGAGTATTCGTTGGCGAATTACAAACGTGGCATTACAACGTTGGCATTCGTTGGAATTACAAAAAGTATTCGTTGGCATTACAAAAGTGGCAAAAGAGTATTCGTTGGCATTTGGCATGTATTCAAAGTGGACAACGAATATTCGTTGGCATTACAAGGTGGCAAAGTATTCGTTGGCATTACAAAAGTCGCATTGATAAAAACGAGTATTCGTTGGCATTACAAAATGTGGACAACGAGTATTCGTTGGCATTACAAAAGTGGCAAAGAATATTCGTTGGCATTACAATCAAATTGGCAACGAGTATTCATTGGCATTAGTGGCAAAAAGTGACAACAAAGAGTATTCGTTGGCATTACAAAAGACAACGAGTATTCGTTACATGACGGCTGTTGTACATTTGGCAAAGAATATCGTTGGCTTTTCAAAAGTGACAACTTGTATTCGTTGGCATTACAAAAGTGACAACGAATATTCGTTATTACAAATGTGGCAACGAGTATTTCGTTGGCATTACAAAGTGCTACAACATCAGTATTCGTTGGCATTACAAAAGTGATAACGAAGTATTCGTTGGCATTACAAAAAGTGACAACGAGTAATGTTGTTGGCATTACAAAAGTGGCAAACGAGTATTCGTTGGCATTACAAAGTGACAACGGCACTAAAAAGTGTATTTGTTGGCATTAGGTTTGGTTGGCATTAAAAGACAAAAAGTATTCGTTTTGCATTACAAAAGTGACAAAGAGTATTCGTTGGCATTACAAACGTGTGCAAAAAAGTATTCGTTGGCATTACAAAAGTGGACAACAATGAGTATTCGTTGGCATTACAATGGCATTATAAAAGTGACAACGAATGTTCGTTGGCAACAAGAGTATTCGTTGGCATTACAAACGTGGCAACGTATTCGTTGCATTACAAAAGTCACAAAAAAGTATTCGTTGGCATTACAAAAGTGACAACGAGTATTGGTTGGCATTACGAAAGTGACATTGGCCTTACAAGTGACAAATATGGCAAAGAGTATTCGTTGGCATTACAAACGTGTGTGAAAAAAGTGACAGTATTCATTCGTATTCGTTGGCATTACAAAAAGTAACAAAGAGTATTCGTTGGCATTACAAAGTGACAAAATTGTTGGCATTGCTAGAAAAGTGACAATGAGTGGCATTCAAAAGAGTTTAATAGACCATTCATTACAAAATTGCATTACGTTTCATTGGCATTACAAAAGCGAAAAAAGTTGGCATTACAAAAAGAGTATTCGTTGGCATTACAAAAGTGACAACGAGTATTCGTTTGGCATTACAAAAGTAATCGTTTGCATTACCAAAAGTGAAAAAGTATTCGTTGGCATTACAAAAGTGACAATTGGTATTCGTTATTACAAAATTGCAAAAGAGTATTCGTTGGCATTACAAAAGTGACAACGAGTATTCGTTGGCGAGTATTCGTTGGCATTACAAAAGTGACAACAAAAAGTATTCGTTGTCATTACAACGCAAAAGTATTCGTTGGCATTACAAGAGTCGCAAAGAGTATATTCGTTGGCATTACAAAAGTGTCAACGAGTATTCATTGGCATTAAAAAAAGTGGCACAAGAGTAAGAGTATTCGTTGGCATTACAAAAAGTGGCAAAGTGTATTCGTTGGCATTACAAAAGTGTCAACGAGTATTCATTGGCATTACAAAATGGCAACGAGTATTCGTTGGCATTACAAAAGTGGCAAAAGAGTATATGATGTGTTCGTTGCAACAATGTGGTAGTTGGCATTACAAATTCGTTGTCAGCGTGTATTCGTTGGTTATTACAAAAGTGGCAAAAAGTTCAAAGTGTATTGGCAAACAAAAATGTATTCGTTGGCATTACAAAAGTGACAAACATGTATTCGTTGGCATTACAAAGTGGCATTACAAAAGTGACAACGAGTATTCGTGGTATTCATTGGAATTACAAAAGTTGGCAACTATGGCATTACGTTGGCATTACAAAATGACAACTTGTATTCGTAACGAGTATTCGTTGGCATTACAAAATGGCAAAGAGTATTGTTGGCATTACAAAGTGTTGTCAAATGTATTCGTTGGCATTACAAATTACAAAGTGGCAAACAACGAGTATTCGTTGGCATTACAAAAGTTGACAAGTAGTTATTCGTTGGCATTACAAAAGTGACAACGAGTGTCGTTGGTATTACAAAAGTGGCAACGATTATTCGTTGGCATTTGTGCATTGTGAATTCGTTTGCATTACAAAGTGGCAAAAGTATTCGTTGGCATTACCGTGTATTCGTTGGCATTAAAAAAAGTGGCAACGATTATTCGTTGGCATTACAAATGTGCATTACAACGTGTATTCGTTGGCATTACAAAAGTGACAACGAGTATTCGTTGGCATTACAAAAGGGACAAAATTCGTTGGCATTACAAAAAAGTATTCGTTGGCATTACAAAAGTGATAAAGTATTCGCTGGCATTGGCAAAGAGTATTCGTTTTTACAAAAGTGATAACGCATTTTGTTGGCATTACAAAAGTGGCAAAGATTATTCGTTGGCATTACAAAGTGTGAAAGAATGCATTCGTTGGCATTTCAAAAGTGTCAACGTGTATTCTTTGGCTTTACAACGATTATTCGTTGGCATTAGATGAGTGACAACGTGTATTCGCTGGCATTACAAAAAGTGGACAACGAGTATTCGTTGGCATTAGAAAAGTGTCAAAAGTATTCGTTGGCATTAAAAAGCGACAACGTGATTGGCATTATTGGCAAAGTGTTTTCGTTGGCATTACAAAACTGGAGTATTCGTTGTCATTACAAAAGTGACAAAGTATTCGTTGTCATTACAAAAGTGACAACAGTATTCGTTGGCAGTACAAATTGACAACAGTATTCGTTGGCATTACAAGAGTGGCAAAAATATTCGTTTGCATTACAAAAGTGATAACGAATGTTCGTTCGCATTACAAGAGTGGCCAAGAGTATTCGTCGGCATTAGAAAAGTGTCAAAGAGTATTTGTTGGCATTACAAAAGTGACAACGAGTATTCATTGGGATTAAAACATGGCAAAGAGTATTAGTTGGGATTACAAAAGTGACACCGAGTATTCGTTGGCATTACCAAAGTGGCAAAGAGTATTCGTTGACATTACAAAAGTGACAACGAGTATTCGTTGGCATTACAAGAGGGGCAAGAATATTCGTTGGTATTACAAAACTGACAACGAGTATTCGTTGGCATGACAAGAGTGGCAAAGAGTATTCGTTGGCATTACATAAGTCACAACGAGTATTCGTTGTCATTACAAAAGTGGCAAAGAATATTCGTTGTTATTTCAAAAGTGACAACGAGTATTCTTTGTCATTACAAAAGTCACAACGATTATTCATTGTCATTAAAAATGTGACAACGAGTATTCGTTGGCATTACAAGAGTGGCAAAAAGTATTCGTTGGCATTACAAAAGTGACAAAGAGTATTCGTTGGCATTACAAAATTGACAACGAATATTCATTGGCATTTCAAAAGCTACAACGAGTATTCGTTGGCTTTACAAGAGTGGCAAAATGTATTCGTTGGCATTACAAAAATGATAACGAATGTTCGTTGGCATTACAAGAGTGGCCAAGAGTATTCGTTGGCATTACAAAGTCAAAGAGTATTCGTTGGCATAACAAAAATGACAACGAGTATTCATTGGCATTACAAAAGTGGCAAAAGTATACGTTGGCATTACGTAAGTGGCAATGAGTATTCTTTGTCATTACAAAAGTGGCAAAGATTATTCGTTGGCATTACAAAAGTGGCAAAGAATATTCGTTGTCATTACAAAAGTGACAACGAGTATTCGTTGGCATTACAACTTCACAACGAGTATTCGTTTTCATTACAAATGTGACAACGAGTATTCCTTGTCATTACAAAAGTGTCAAAGAATATTTGTTGGCATTACAAACGTGACAATGAGTATTCATTGGCATTACAAAAGCGGCAAAGAGTATACGTTGGCTTTACGAAAGTGACAACAAGTAGTCGTTGGCATTACAAGAGTGGCAAAGTGTATTTGTTGGCATTACAAAAGTGGCAAAGAATATTCGTTGGCAGCATAAAAGTGATAACGAATGTTCGTTGGCATTACAAGAGTGGCCAAAGTATTCGTTGGCATTACAAAAGTGTCAAAAGAGTATTTGTTGGCATTACATATGTGACAACGAGTATTCATTGGCATTACATAAGTGTCAAAAAATATTCGTTGACATTACAAAGTGACAACGAATATTCGTTGGCATTACAAAAGTGACAACGAGTGTCCGTTGACATCACAAAATAACATGCTCAGGTTTAACACCCAGTAACAAAAAAAAAATAAATAAATAAAATAAAATAACCAATCAATTAATATTGCAACTAATTGGTCATTGTTTTTTGCAGTGGATGCGTGGGTGGTATAGTGGATAGTGGCTCAGAATGAGAAATCTCTGAGCCGGGTTCAAAATTCTATTCACTTTCATTACATTTACTTACGTACACTTTTACATTGGGAAAAATATGAATTCATTTCCTCTGCCCAAATTATTCTTACCAGCCATATAATTTTCGGATTTAAATAACCAACAAAGGATTGAAATGTTAATCAATCTATACTTCATATCAGAGTGGGTAACTATTTTACCCTTTTAAAATCAGTTTAGCTACATATATGTCTAAACTATATGCATATAATATCATAATTATGCTGTTTGCATTAAAAAAAGGAAGCAACATAAACGGCAAGATGTATTCGGTCTATCGATGAGAATGGAGTCATATGCATTTGTTCATATCTACCTGTTCGTAATCTGTTCTCCTGTAACTATAGTAATCTATTCATATCTATCTAGTTTCTGTTCATTATCTATCTATCTATCTATCTATCTATCTATCTATCTATCTATGTTTGTTTCTTTCTTGTTCAGTCTGTTCCTATCTATCTATCTATTTCACTCTGTTTGTCAATTTATATGTGTATGCACCTATTTCACTCTGTTCATCTATCTATCTATCTATCTATCTATCTATCTACATTTCTCCATATCTGCCGTAATCTCTTCAGCTGTATCTATAGTAATATGTCTGTCTATCACTCTACCAATATCAATCTATTCATATCTATGTATCTATCGTAATCTTTTTCATATCCACTTAGTCAATTTCTTATGCACTCTTTTGTATATTTATCTATCTCTCAGTTTGTTTTTACGGATCTGTTTTTTCAAAATCCTCAGGAAACTGCATGTGATTTATCATAACAATTCTCATCACACTTTGATCATGAAACGCCTTCGTAAACTCAGAGAAGTGTCCATGCGTCAATGGCTTCCTCATCATCTGATTTATTCTCAGCGTCATCGAAGAGTTGTCATTTGCCCATCATTGAAAAGTGGACTTGCTACTAAACCTTTCCTGATTACAATCATCACCAGTGTTGAGAGTATGGCTTTCTCTTATCATATTCAACGAAAGACAACAACGGTTTAACATCCGTTGAGAAAATTGAATCCATTCCCAATCCAAGACTACACGCGAAAAAGAATATGCCGCGTTTTGGTGGGATATGAAAAGTTTCCTTTATCATGAATTAATAAACCTAAACGAAACAGATAATAGAGAAGAAGTACTGTCGTGAACTCGAACAAAAATTTGCAAATAAAACAAACACTCGTCATTGATTAATCGTAAAGGCGAGTTGCACTAACACGATAAAGCAGGAACACATATTTCCCTAGTTACGCAGGAAAAAAGATTATGGTATTAAATATGGAAGTTAACTCAATCACTGAGAACATCGGAGAATTCTTTAAATTTTAATCAGTCAATTTATGTAACGTTTTGTTTTAATCAAATCAAAACTATAAATGTCTGTTCATATTTATATTCGGTTCTAAACAAATTTGGTTTCAGTTTCGGAAATGCTCCCTGGGCAGTGATCATCTAGAATTAATAACGTCAGAAGCCTGTGAAATTGGGGATCTGTGCGTGGCATAGCGCTTACTGACGCGGAGAGTAGGATTGACGTATTGAGGTCATTGCGTTCGTTTTCGCTTTCTCACAAAAAATTATTGGAAAAGTATGAACTAATCTCTCCTCCACAGCTCGGAGTTAATAACAGTATACACTGAATTCTCAAGCTTTTGGTGTCCAACAAATCTAGAAGGACAATTGTGAATTAAAACCGTTTGGATGTGGGGATAGCAAATCTCTGACGTTAAAACTATTTGTTTCGAAACCACAGATGCAACGCGTCCTAGCAGATAAAAAGCTTTGGTTTGGGAATTTAGTGAGATGGTGATTGTGAGTTCAATTCCTGGGTTGGTCAGTCTGTACTTGGACTCAATAGAAACGGCTGAGTAGTATTGAAATCAGAACGACGATATTATGGGCAGTGGAAGTAGAAACGGTCTACAACCTTAGATTAAATAAAGGGTTCATCTTTCTGTAGGTTACCCAGATCAATATACAAACGCCGGAGGGCCCAACGGCCGAAACGTTGTGCTAACAAGAACAAAGATGAGGACAATAGTCCGAATATAAACATTTTAAATGCAGATGCAGCGCCTAGTGTGAGGATCAGGTTACTCTATATTACAACAAAGGAGTCCACATGATTAATATAGAGAAATGAACATGAAATATGTAGGCCTCCGTCGATCAGGGTTGACAATTGGTAGCGTCCTTGTTATCTGCTTAGCTGGAGGGTCGACGTCTGTAACTGTAGAGGCCGATGCAGGGAGACAATCTCCGTTGCAGAGGTCGCATGAGTGTTCTGTCTCTGGTCTGTTGGAGCTGTCACTTTGCTTTAAGAGGGCCCGCCTTTCCGTGGCATTTGTGTCAGCTTCTCATCCCCTGACTTGAGGTGTTTGGTCAGGGTTCCTCTCCATTCGGATCGTATGGTTGACAGACTCTCCCAGGACTCTGTGGTGATGTCCACAGCTTTCATGTCGCATCTCACGGCATTACGGTACCGCAACTGTAACCGCCTGACAGGTCACCTTCCAGCGGCCAGTTCTCCATACAGGACGTCTTTGGGGATGCGGCCGTTTGGCATGAGATGAACGTGGCCCAACCAACGGAGTCTGCGCTATCTGAGCAGTTTGAACATGTTGGCAAACCTGCTCGAAACAGGATCTCTTTGTTGGGCATCTTATCTTGCCACGCTATTCCCAGGATGCGGCGGGTGATATTCGTGTGAAAAGGGTTCAGATGCCTTTCTTGCCTGGCTTACGTGGTTCAAGCCTCGCTGCCAAATAGCAGTGGAGATGATAACGCAGATGTTGTACACTGCCATCTTGGTCTTCATCGACAGCTTGAGATTTGTCCACACACGTTTTTGTGAGGCACGCAAGTAATTTGTCCCCAGTGCGTTTGACTTTCTCAGACTGATGGTCAGCCAAGTCTATGCAGACCTTGGAGAAAAGACTGGGTGTGAGTCACTATGACCGCATCGTTGGCAAAAAAGCACGTCTCTGAGAAGGGCTTCACGTACTTTGGTCCTGGCTCTGAGGCAGGCGAGATTCAACAACCCGACATCTGATCTCGTACGCAGGTAAATCCCTTCTCTTGATGTGCCGAATGCATGCTTCAGAAGCAGGGGACAAGAAAATCCCGGGAAGCTGGAGCGAGGACACAGCCCTGTTTGACTCCATATGTTGAAGCTGTGGAAGGACTCAATCAAGCTCTACAGCTTGGGTGGACAGGATTCTGAAGAGGCCTTCTCTGCTGATGAGATCGATCATTGGTGAGATCAATAAAAGCAACGTACAGGGCCATCTGCCATTCTCTGCACTTCTCCTGGCCCTGGCGGAGGAAGAAGACCATGTCTACTGCTGATCTTTCAGCTAGGAAAATGAACTGCGTTTCTGGATAAACACGTTCGGCGAGTTTCTGTGGGAGGACCAACGCTGAGTAGCAAGATGCTTCTGTAGTTCACCCTGGTTCTTGTAAGGATGACGGTCTTGGCATCTTTCATGTCCTCAGTTACGTCCCCTTCTTTCCAACACTGGTAGTTAACCTCGTGCAATGGGAGCAGTAGGACAGTATTGTAATGCCCAATCAGGTCTTGGGGGGGGGGGATCCCGTCACTGTCAATGGTCTTGCTATGATCGGTTCGGTATCGAGGTCCTCCATAACCGGAAGAGTATACTAAGTTTGTTAACTATATTTGGCCTAAGAAAACCAACGACTTGAAATTTAAAGAGGCGGTTCAATCATTAACAGAACTCTTCAGTCCAAAAACTTCACTGTTCCACAAGCGTGGGAAATGCACGAATCTCACCGGCAAAGAAGACGAAGATAATACTACTTTCGCGAGTATAGTCAATAAACACTGTGATGAATTGGAAGAGTTAAGCGCCAATAATTTTAAATGCTTGATTTTCGTCCAGGGTTTGATTTCAGCGAAAGACGCCGAAATACGTCGTAGGGTACTCAATAATCTTGAAAAAGAGCCCGAGGTTACTTTACAGCAAATTGCCGAAGATTGCCAACGTTTCGTGAGTGTCTGATGTGATTCGGAAAACATTGAACAGATTGGCTCACATTAAAGAAGTTACTTTGCCGTCAAGACCATGTTTCGGGTGTGGTGACTTACATTGGTATATAGATTGTCCTTTTAAAGATAAAAAGATGTTTTAATTGCGATAAATTGGGACGCAAAAGTTCCCACTGCAGGATTAAGAACAAGACAAAGAAATGTTTTGTAAAAATTACCAAGTCTGATGAACCCGAAAGTCGTAACATCAGGAAATATATTGAAGTGCAAATATTTAACAAAAATACAAGACTACATCTTGATTCGGGTTCAGACTTATCCATAATTAATTATCAAACATGGGAAAAACTGGGTAAGCCGACTTTGTTAAGAAGTAACCGAATAGCTAAAGGAGTAAATGGCAACATTATTAAGTTTATGGGCGAACTTATAACGAGCGTGTCATTCAAAGGTAAAATGTTAAAACTAAATGTGTATATTATGAAGAATACGAGTAAATTGTTCGGGACTGACTGGTTAGAACAGTTGCAACTTTGGAATATGTCTATTAACGCATTATGTCAAAAAGTCGAAAATTTGACTGATGAACCAGAAGTTGAAAGGTGAACTTTTCCCGACGTTTTTAGTGGGGGACTAGGAAAACACACAAAAATGTCTGTTAAGTTTGAGTTAAAGCCAGAGGTAAGCCCAATTTTTAAGAAAAAACGACTTGAGGAAATGGGAGTTCTGGCAAATGTTGAATATAGTAAATGGGCATCTCCCACAGTTTATATTAAAAAAAGAGCAAAGAAATTCGTGTATGTGCTGACTTCTCTGCGGGTCTGAATAGCGCCTTAAAGAATCACCATTATCCGCTTCCAAGTCCAGAATTATTCGCTAAGCTCAATGGAGGAAAATATTTTTCTAAGATTGACTTAAGCGTCGCATATTTACAAATACCTGTGAACGAGGAATGCTCGAAGCTTCTTTGTATAAACACCCACAAGGGTTTATACAAATTTTTAAGACTTCCATTCGGGGTTAAAGTCGCCCCTTTCGATTTTTCAACAGGTTATGGACACGATGTTAAATGGTCTGGCTTTTGCTGTCGCCTATCTCGATGACGTCCTAATGAAAAACGAGAGCATCGAGGATCACAAAGCACACATTTGGTAGGTGTTTATGAGAATCCAGGATTACGGATTCAAATTAAAAAACGGAAAGTATAAGTTTTTCTGAGAGAGGAGTAATTACTTGGGGCAAATAATTAACAAAGATGGAAGACGTCCCTACCCAGATAGGGCAACGGCAATAAAGAATATGCCAGCACCAGAAATTGTGTCGGCTCTTCAAAGTTTTTAGATCTTACCAATTATTACAGCGTTTTTCTCTCAAGAATGCACAGTTTGTGAGCTCCACTTGAATGAATTATTGAGAAAAGATAAAGAGTGGGATTGGACAAACAAATGAATGCCAGGAAGCATTTGAGAAAATAAAGGAGGTCCTTACATCAGATCTGTTCCTGACTCATTATGATCCAAATCTTGACATCATTATTGCCAGCAATGCTACCTCCGACGGCATCGGGGCGTGGATTTTACACAAATTAAAGGATAGATCGGTAAAGTCAATCGCCCATGTATCTAGGACGCTATTACCAGCTGAAAGGGGTTACTCGCAAATAGAAAAGGAGGCCTTAGGGAGCATTTTTGCGGTGACTAAAATTTCATAGATAGCTATTTTTTGTTGCAGACAGACCATCGTTTACTCTTTTCTATCTTTCGATCAAAAAAGGGATTGACAACACATACTGCTAATAGACTGAAAAGATGGGGAACTATTCTCCTCAATTATGACTACAAAATGGGGTTTCTTCCATTCACTAAAATCTGTCATGCAGACTGATACCTAAGTACGCTGAACCCCTGGAAGACACAGTCATTGCTGCCATAAGAACAGCGGTCGAGATAAAAACTACCTTGTGCAATACCATCAGTCAGCTTCCTATAACAAATGACGAGATAATAGACAAAGCTTCCGATGATGAATTCATAAAGGAAGGAAAGGACAAACTAAATAGTAAAAACCAGAATATCTCAGAAGTTTACTCACTCTGTAACGACATACTAATATACAGAGACAGAATAGTAATCCCATCTACATTACAGAAAAGAACATTAAAGGAATTCCATGTTGGCCATCCGGGAACTTCAAGAATGAAGAGTCTGATGGGGAGTTACGTTTACTAGACCAACATGGACAAGGATATTGAAAACACTGTAAGATCGTGCAAAGGATGTGATTTGGCTGCTAAAGCACCCCCGATAAAATTCAATCCCTGGCCTAAAATCGACCGTCCGTGGTCGCGGATACACATTGATTTTGTTGGTACACTTGATGGTTTTTACTACCTCGTTGTAGTTGACAGTCATTCCAAGTCGCCATAAATATAGAAATGTCAGAAACCGACCGCGGATGTGACAGTAAAGTTTTTGCCCGGTGTATTTTCCCCGTTTTGGAATTGTTGATTGTATCGTAACAGACAACTGTATCGAATATATTACCATGGCGCCATATCACCCAAGAAGTAATGGTCAGGCAGAGTGTTTTGTGGACACATTCAAGAGAGCACTGAGGAAGGCAAAAGGTACTCCCACTGATACAGCTATACAACAGGTTTTGCAGGTCTATCATGTAACCCCTAATGGCAGTGCTCCATCTGCTAAGATACCAGCAGAGGTCATCTTTGCCAGGAAAATAAAATCGGCATTTGACAAATTCCTTCTGAGTGAAACAAAAGCAGGAAATAGGAATAAAGTACTTAAAAAGTAAGATCAGTGAAAATGTTTTTTTTCTTGCATTTCGGAATAAGGGAGATAGGAACAATAGAGAGACAAATTGATAACATGATTTACATGGTTTAGGGACTGAAGTTTATACACAAATGTCATGTAAACCAAATTACAAAATGGTATGAAAGCGTAGTCGACAGGGATCCCATAGAAGATGACACTATGGACGTCGTCTTTGACACGATTGAGGTTCCAATACAGCAATCAGTGCCAGAAATCAGAAGGCCCAAAAAGAAAAAGGAAATTTACGGAATCTTTAGAAATTAACCCGAAAAGAAAAATATATTGAACATCTTTCATTTCATACCATGTCTACAGAAAAAGGACAAGAATGAGTAAAAAAAAAAAAATATTTCCTCACTTATGAACTTTGAATTACCAGGAAAGCACAATCCGCATTGGATTATTGAAAATTATTAACATTATAATTTACCATTAAACTTATTCAATTCTTCATTATTTAGGAATAATTAATAAAGACCTTAATAAAAAGGGACTGTTGTTAACACATAAAATGTTTGTCGTAAAACTAAAAAAAAAAATGTAAACGTAATTCCTGTATATAGCTTTTTCAAAGTGGTTGTTTCTGATTTTTTTTTGTGTGAAAATGGGTTTATTTGGTTGAATAAAAACTATTGTGTGGTAATTAAAAAAAAACTCCATACTGTGTGAGGCTGAAAAATGGGGTAATTTGGTGTCCTCCCTACTATAAGATTAGTAGGAGAGTAGGCCTTGGGGAATAGTCGAGTAGCTTGAACGCTGGTCAACTGAAACCCACTCACTAGTCGTGTAATACTCTTCTGCTGTACTTACAGTTTTATATATATATATATATATATATATATATATATATATATATATATATATATATATATATGGTTTTGTTATTTCTTAACCATTTACTTGGTCACAACAGTACCCTTTCGTTTGTTCTTGTTTTATTAAACTCTCTATTTTACATATTATAAGATGCACACGTTCACCCTTTCTCCTAATTACACACACACACACACACACACACACACACACACACACACACATATATATATATATATATATATGGTGTATGATACGTTGGTAATAGTTTTATTCTAGTAAGAGCAAGTATTGAAAATTTAAACCTAAAGTCAACTTCTCATAAGAACGCAGTATTAATAACGTTCTATTCCTCGACTGCAGAGATTAACTTTTAACAACATTAAAAATATACTACAATAAACATTCAACTTTATTTTTTCAATCTATCTATCTATCTATCTATCTATTAATTCAACTTTATTTTTTAATCTATCTATCTATCTATCTATCTATCTATCTATCTATCTATCTATCAGTTTGTCTTCACTGTCCTTTTTTCTGAATATCGCTTGTCTCTCTAAATCATTTAGAAACGTAGGCGTTTCAGTCTTTAGTTATATTGGTCTATTGTTCATAGTTCTGTCTCCGAATGCGTCTGATCCGACACAAAAAAGTCAGGCCATTTTTTTCTCCCAAATATATCTGAGCAAAACATCAAGCATTTATTCATTTGATGCAGATGTTTTCAGCGATACTTTTCGCTCAATACTAGCTAAATTTCAAAACTTTGATGTTGAATCATTGTACTGAACTGCTATGTAATATCCGTACACGAATATGGGAGTGAATACGAGACAATAACTTCACAGCTGAAAAATTAACTTGAGCCAACATTAATGTTGTCCTACAGAAGGATGCTGAGAATATCATGGCCTGAAAGTTGTCCCTGAAGATGGGAGGATCCTACTGAAAATAAGTAGACCAAACCTGTCTATATATATATATATATATATATATATATATATATATATATATATATATATATATATATAAAATATATATATATATATATATATATATAAAATATAGTAGCTGCGTGGACAAGTATTTAGAACGTTTCCTGTCAAAGCATGCGATGTGTGTTCGAAACTCACCATGGCCGATTTTCAAATTTGACTTCTTGATTTTATTGACCTTGGGTAGCCAACGTATCCCAACGTTAAAACGTTCCCGATAAATTGTTAGAGTGAAAGTTGGTTTACAGAAGTGTTTAGAAGCCGCCGAGTGTTTCTCTAGCACAAAGTCACAAATCATGGTGACCAATGGTTTGAATGTACTGGCCTTTTTTAAACTGCTGATCCCGTCAGATTATGACTTCTCTGCCGGAACTTGTAATTAAGTCCCGCTCGGTCTAGTTGCAGTTTAAACGACAAGTGGTCTCTGTTGATGTTAAACAAAGACTAATGTGCCTGAGCTGGCGTCTGCAACAAGAATTGGCTAGTCGCACTAGCAGAAATGTGCGCTCAGAATCGGTTAGCCGATCAGTATAGATGTATATACATGTGTGCAATCATGAAAGTTGTGTGGCGAAACGGTATTTCTCTTTTCTCTCAAGACGCAGGTGATCAGAACTACATACTTTCTTTCTTTCCATCTCTGTGAACTTCCATGAACCTAGGAAAATATCTCTGAGTTATTTCCCGTTCTTATCCATGGTTTTGGATTGAGAATCACCCTTTTTTCCTAGACTGGAGATCCCAGTCTATTGGGTTGTTTAAACCGTAGTTAGTGGGGGAGAGATGGTTTCATGCCTTACCCAGTAGTTGCTCAGAAGTGAACGCAATCGAATTTGAACTCGGCTCGCCGATTCGAGTTTTCAATACGAAATGAGGTTACACATGTCAATGCCATCCGAGAATATCTTAAATCCACTTCATCCTTCATCTTGTCCTGTCAACCATACGAAATAACTTGTTACTGATATGGCACGATTGTTTTTAATCATTTCACTCCAAGCAAGGAGACAATGCCACTAAGACGCAGTGGGTTACAGGAAGTGAAAATGAAGGAGAACGAGTAGACAGAGAGTGGGTATCGTTGAGGAAAGGACAAAAAAAATGGGACAGCATTCAAGTAGACATGGAATAGCGATTGATGTAGCATTTAATTTTTTTCAAGATTGTAGTTATCAGGGAAGCAATAGTTCTCGAGGGAGCTCCACAGGTGGGAAGTGCGAGAAAAGGAACCGTTAGAGTAGAAATGGCGGTTGCATTTAACTATTTCATTTTTTTGGGACACCAGGGATAAAGCTCACGAGAGCAGTTATCTGAGCAATCAATTCTTTCAACCGTACCCCAGAGTCAAAGTTGAAAGGCATCAATATCCTAACGGGAAGAGTATAAAGAAATTTCAAAATATGCATAGTATTATTGAAATACGAATTCTTGACGGCCTGCGGTACAAAGGAAAGAGAACTCTAAGATATTTTACATAGAGTATGAAGGAATAATTTCAGTGAACCCTGTCGAAATAGAATTTCTTTTAATTTCCGAAACCAAATCTCGTAGAGAATTTCACGCAGTGCCTCAAAAACTTAAAAGCGAAGGAAGGAAATAAGAAAAAAATGTAAAAAGATTCGCTCGCTCGCTCTCTCTCTCTCTCTCTCTCTATATATATATATATATATATATATATATATATATATGTATATATATATGTATGTATGTATGTATGAATGTTTAAAGAGCTTGTTGAAATGTAAGGTGCCGATTTTTGTTATCGAAAAAGACATTTTATACAATGGCTTTAATTAAGTTTGAATTAACTTTCAAGGTGTAAATGGTTCTAATTTGTTCCAAAAGATTTGACAATTCTTCTTTTAAGGCGTTCAAGATGTGACAGTATTTCTAGCAATCACCTTCAAAACCGGTTCAATCCACACGCACCAGTTGAAATATTATGAATATTTCGTTGTTTGTTATAAATGACTTCCTACCACTGATTTATCACTGACAAAAATCACGATAACACTTACATACTTACTTACTTACTACTATCTATCTATCTTAGTTTGTTTCTTTTTTGCTCAGTTTGTTCCTATCTATCTATCTATCTATCTATCTTAGTTTGTTTCTTTTTTGCTCAGTCTGTTTCCTATCTATCTATCTATCTATCTATCTATCTATCTATCTATCTATCTTAGTTTGTTTCTTTCTTGCTCAGTCTGTTCCTATCTATCTATTTATCTATCTATCTATCTATCTTAGTTTGTTTCTTTCTTGCTCAGTCTGTTCCTATCTATCTATCTATCTATCTATCTATCTATCTATCTATCTTAGTTTGTTTCTTTATTGTTCAGTCTGTTCCAATCTATCTATCTATCTATCTATATTAGTCTGTTTCTTTCTTGTCCAGTCTGTTCCTATCTATCTATCTATCTATCTATCTATCTATCTATCTATCTATCTTAGTTTATCTATCTTAGTTTGTTTCTTTATTATTCAGTCTGTTCAATCTATCTATCTATCTATCTATCTTAGTTTGTTTCTTTCTTGTCCAGTCTGTTCCTATCTATCTATCTATCTATCTATCTATCTATCTATCTATCTATCTATCTTAGTTTGTTTCTTTATTGTTCAGTCTGTTTCAATCTATCTATCTATCTATCTATCTATCTTAGTTTGTTTCTTTCTTGCTCAGTCTGTTCCTATCTATCTATCTATCTATCTATCTATCTATCTATCTATCTATCTATCTTAGTTTGTTTCTTTCTTGCTCAGTCTGTTCCTATCTATCTATCTATCTATCTATCTATCTATCTATCTATCTATCTATCTTAGTTTGTTTCTTTCTTGCTCAGTCTGTTCCTATCTATCTATCTATCTATCTATCTATCTATCTATCTATCTTATTTTGTTTGTAAGTTTAATGCCCGCTATACCATGTGGCTTAAACAGTCTGTGACTGACCTCGCTGTCATCCAAACTATTAAATTTTCAATCTCTCAATCCCTCACGCAGGTGGTTGAGTTTTTATCCGTTTTCCAGTAATCCGGGCGGTAAGACATCCTTTCTAGATCTCTGTTTTACCGTCATCCCTGATTCTTGTTGCGCTACGCAGCTCTGCCCTCTTGGCAACTCTGATCACCTGCCACTCCCCCTCTAGCCATGAACCTCCTACAAACAGAATATCTTTCTGTTACCAACACACAGATTGAAACTCGTCCCGTGATTTCCTTCGTGGTTTGTGTTTTTTATTCATCCCGTACAATATGTGCGTCTGAGGTCTCTCGTACAAAAAATGTGCGTCTAAGGTCTCCCGTACAAAAATGTGCGTCTGGGGTATCCCGTACAAAAATGTTCATCTAAGGTCTCCAGTACAAAAACGTGTGTCTATGGTCACCCGTACAAAAATGTGCATCTAAGGTCTCGCGTACAAAAATGTGCGTCTGGGGTCTCCCGTAACTCCCGTACAAAAAAGTGCGTCTGAGGTCTCACGTACAAAAATGCGCATCTAAGGTCTCCCGTACAAAAATGTGCATTTGAGGTCTCCCGTACAAAAATGTGCGCCTAAGGTCTCCCGTAAAAAAATGTGCGTCTGAAGTCTCCCGTACAAAAATGTTCATCTAAGGTCTCCCGTACAAAAATGTGGGTCTATGGTCACCCGCACATAAATGTGGGTCTATGGTCTCCCGTATAAAAATGTCCGTCTAAAGTCTCCCGTACAAAAATGTGCATCTAAGGTCTCCCGTACAAAAATGTGCGTCTAAGGTCTCCCGTACAAAAAAGTGCGTCTGAGGTCTCCCGTACAAAATGTGCGTTTGAGGTCTCCCGTACAAAAAAGTGCGTCTGAGGTCTCCTCATGAGTAAAAGCTAGCATCGGCATCCCAATAAGAAAATACCAAGTTAAAACTCACCCATGTCCTTGGTTCTCACCTGCTTGATCTGCCGCTCTAATCCACAGGAATCACTTCTTCCTTTTTGTTTGCAAAAGACGTGACTCGTCTCTGCTTGTAATGAGTGGAAGCGTGTCCTCAATAAAGCAAAGTTAATGTTTCCTGATAGGATTAAACAACGTATTGCATCTCGCAAGTTTGGTTTTAAAGATTATTGGTGGCTCTGCAAGAGTGTGCTGAACTACAGCAAATCCTCAATCCCTCCTCTATTCAATCAATTCGAAGTCCTAACATCCTCAGCTGATAAGACAGAATGCTTTGCTCGGCAATTGTCATCCAATTCAACACGCAACTCACCTGGAGTACCCACACCTGATTTTCCCCCTAGAACTAAGGCTATACTGAGTGAGATGTGCATAATCCCGCCGATGGTATTAGATATAATCTCTAAATTAGACTCTCATAAAGCTGGTGGTGGGGATGGAATACCAGCCGTAGTACTAAAGAAATGTGCCACTGAACTGGCCCCTGTTTTCTCCAAACTCTATAATTGTTGCCACGCCGATTCTTGTTTTCCAGTCTGTTGGAAATCCTCTTCTATCACCTATCTGGAGACCCTTCGTACCCATCTAACTACCTTCCCATCAATCCCTTACCACTCTTCAGCAAAGTCTTCGAGGCTTTAATCAATGTCGAAGTAGTTAAGCATCACACCTCCCACGATCTGCTCTCTGACAAACAATAAGGTTACCGCTTTACTCGTTCTATAGCTGATGTGCTTACGGCCATAACTGAATATGTATACCTAGCTCTTGATACTAATGACGAACCTCGAGCTATTGCTCTGGATATATCGAAGGTGTTTGACAGGGTTTGGTATGTTGGACTTCTACGTAAACTTCAAGAATACGGTATTACATAGCGTTTATTTGATTTAATCCAATAATTCCTGTTTAACCGTGAAATGAAGGTTGTCCTGAACGTGTTCTCTTCCAGTTTCTTCCGTACGAACGCTGGTGTTCCTCAAAGCACGATCCCTGGTCATGTTCTGATCTTCATCATTGATCTTCCTGGCGTCATCAGTTCTCAAGTCGGCATCTAAGTAGATGACATTACCATTTACTCCTGTGTCAATAGCAAATCCGGCATTGTTGGCAAAGTTAACCTGACGAGCTATTTTCTTCCAAAAATTTCTCTTGGATTCCAAAAATTTCTCTTGAAGATGAAACACAGCTTGATGCTTTAATTCAGTTTAATTTTTATAATTAAGTTGAAGTTTTTAGCTCCTGCTTTTGAAACATGATAACTCTTATGTAGCGATGGAATCATATTTTAAAAAAATAATTAAAATTCAGGCTCTACTTATGTATTGAGCAATGTTTTTTAAAATAAAAACAAAAATGATAAAGAACTACGGATTATTAACCTAACGGTTCTTTCATATTTTTCTATATATTTGCAGACACACACACACACACACATATACATATATATATATATATATATTGTTGTAAAGTATGCTATAAGTATGAGTAAAAGTGCTCAATATGAGAGATTGCGCGTATGTAAATTCGGGCCATGAAGTTTGCGTTCGAGGCCGAAACAGACTGTTGCCGCTTGGAGTTGATCCCAGTGTCCACTGATACACACACACACGCACACATTTCTATATAATTATAATATATTCCACATATATATGTAGAGTAATACAACAGAGCTATCAAGTATATATTAATAAATATACATATCATCCTTCACCGATACCACGACTGACTCGGAGTTTCACGCACAACATAATCTTCAGTCTGTACTCAGTACCGGAACAGTGTGTTGTGCATTAAACACCGAGTAGTGCCATTAGTGGGGCGTAGGATATATATATATATATATATATATATATATATATATATATATATATAAAATATATAGTAAAACCTAGAGAGCCAGACAAACCTACCAAGGTTTCACCTAGGCGAATCATCAGGGAAGGCTGGCTGGTTATTTTGCTTACTCGTATCGGGGTTTTTTTCTTTGGATTTTGGACTTGTATGCTGGATGATTATTTTCGGCTAACGTACATGTTCTTATCTTTCTTTTTTATACCTTATTTTTCCTTTGGTATTGGTCTGATTATTTGCAAATCAAGACACCGAAGGTTTTTCGAATGAGAATAATTTCTTATACTTATAAGATTATTACTAGTATATATATATATATATATATATATATATATATATATATATATATATATATATATACACACTCTCTGTGTGTGTGTGGAGTATATTTATATAGGCAACTGAACATCGAACTTATAATTGTTGAATTTAATTGATTAGGCACTGTGTTATGAGTTTTGCTTTGCGAACAATTTCGGCAAGACAGCGTTTTGAAAATTAATTTATCTTTGTTGACTTTAAAAAATTATCCTAAGCAGCTGCTAAGAAAATTTTTATTCCAAATATTTTTAATATAAATAAATATTTATTTTTGGTAACGTTTTTTTTTTACACCTCTTTGATGCTAAATAACATCAAAAGTTACAAGTAGTCTACAGACGTTGTCTATTGAATCCCTTTCATGACTTTTTTTCAGTCTGAATTTCTTCGATAAGGAATTATCATTATTCACTATATTTATATTCGGACTATTGTTCTCATCTTTGAGGATCTTATCACAACGTACTCTACGGTGTTGGCTCTTCTCCTTCCACTCCCCATGTTTAGGGATATAGTACTGCCCAGTTATTGCTCGCCCGCTTACACTGAACTCACAACCACTATGTCTCCAAATTCACAAACCAACTCTTTCATTCACTCAGCCATTTTCACGTAGGACAATTTGCTGTAATGTAGCCTTAAACCTACCTGCCTGTTGATTAATGCTGCTATGTACCTACTATCCTGCCGCTGACTACCATTGATTGCTGTTGCGGCTTTTAAAGCCTTGCTGTCATTTGTCGTTCCGTCTTTATTGATTGCATTGCAGGTCCTTCTTTGGATTTTGTCAAAACATCGAGACGAATAACAGGAATACAAGACCAGATATGGCAACAGTATTCAATGTACGGACGATTAGTAGTTCAATCTATCTATCTATCTATCTATCTATCTATCTATCTATCTATCTATCTATCTATCTATCTTAATCTTTTTATTGCATATAACAATCTGTTTGGGGGAAGCCACGTCACGTCGATGAGAAAGTGACTCAAGTCAAGATGCCAATTTAAGATAGATTTCATTGCAGAAACTTCTTTTGATTTTGTCAAAACATCGACACGAATAGCAGGAATATAAAACCAGATATGGCAACAGTATTCAATGTACGGAGGAATGGTAGATCTATCTATCTATCTATCTATCTTTTATTAGATGTCGAAATCGCTTTATCTTCCATAATCTTTGCTTCTTTGAGCTAGTAATAAAAGAAGTGACTCGTTATCGTTTCTAATATTGACGATGAAATGTTTCACATGTCTGTCTAACTCATTTAACTAATAGTTAAGTTTCAAACAACAACACACACACACATACACGTGTACAGACTTCCGCACACACACATAAACATTCGCGGCAAAACATATCCATATCCACTGAAAGCAACAGACACGCATTAACACGCGCAGATACTTGTCTCTAAACAGTTTTACACATATCTTAAATCAGTTATCCGCACGCACGCACGCACGCACGCACACACACACACACACACACACACACACACACACACACACACACACATTAAATAATTACAGACCATTATTTCTTCAACAAGTTGGATTGTTTAGCAGTATGCTTTTGTCAGTAGTGTCTGTTACAGTGAGTTGTGTTTTCGTAGGTGACATATCACGGATAAGTATAAATAAATAAAAAAAGCAAGCTAATGTGCAACTACAATAACTTGCAAGGCACCTCACACTCATGTTAATAAGATGGTACCATTCCTACTTAGAAATGTGTATATTATCATGGCTTTACCATCTCAGAGCTTTCATTGGCACAATAGTTTTGTATTGTCATTTATTAGCTTCAAGCTTCTTAAAATGCTCTATCATCAACCATACAGCATTTACGAGGATGCAATAACTTGTTTGGCCCATTATGATCTGAGGAAAGCATACTGCTAATTATTCTTAATTTTGTAGTAAAATTAGCAAAATGAATTAATTTACTTTTGTGAGACCGTAACATACCTACAACATGGACTCTTCCAGGACTATATAAAGTATGCGACATAACACTCTACAGAAGAGAAGAAGCAGAGGAGGAGAGAGAGAGAGAGTATTCTAATACCGTAGTATCAGCCGCGTACGACTACCAATATTGGACACAAGCACATAGTTAGCTCCGCTTACACTTACACTATCTTTGTAACCTTTTTATTTAATATATCTTTCTGACCTCTAATCCGTGTTCCGTGTTTTCCTTCCGTGATCCCAACTTTGGGTCCACATCATTTACCAAGGTTGTCCAGACATTCTGCACACCGCTGTCTAAGACAGATTATGTATTCTCGCATGGGCACGTGGCAAGAACGTTCGCATGAGAATGGCCATGAGACTCGGGTTGGAATGGTCGATTTGTCGATTTCCAGATGGACTGGAGGGATCGATCCCTGAGAGCGGCACCTTTGTAAAGTGCCTGAAAACTTTGTTGAGACAAGCCGTGTGAGTGAAATTGGCCAGGCAGAAAGGGGCGTCGATAGCTGACACGTCGTCGTGGCTGAGGCTTTGTTCAAAGTGGATAACACTCTCTTTCCCAGAAACTGTAACTAAGGTCTTCTCAGCATAGGTAGGCTCTGTGGATGTTGAATAAACGCAGACTTGACTGAGCAAGCGTCTTCAATAGGGATTGGCTAACCGCCCTAGTTTACGGGTATCCTCGAATACGAGTGGCCATATGCACTCTCGCCCAGAAACCGCAATTATGATCTGTTCAGTATGCTACATCATAAACGAGGGAGGGCTCAGTGGATGTTGAACAAATACAAATTTGCACGGGGGAGATATCTGCGATAGGGATTGGCTTACCGCCCTAACAGACGGGTATGTTCGGAGTTGAAGAACTTTAGGGTTTGACCTTGCAACCAGGGTTCGAACATTTGTCATGGCATGGTCGATTTGTTAATGAAGGTCAATTCTTGTTGATATCGGCCTGTGGAGACGATCCAAGTGTGTAACCTCGGGGGAAAGGGCCGAAAAACCTATACACAGGCTGATCCAAAACGAGGGCAACTAGGTAAGATGAAAGTCGTCGATGGTTTTGCATTTATTTGCTGATTTCCTGACTTGTCACGAGATGCACCAACTCCCTTTAAACTGTGTTTAAATGATGAAGACGTAAATTGGGTTCCTGCGTTGGAAATCACTTGGCATGCAATCTTATATATTGCAAAGTGTGGCTTCAATTTGCGGATGACAGTTACGTAAGTATTATCCTCAAGTCGTTCTATTTTCCAGATGTTCAGAAAATGATCAACAGTTATAAGGTATTCAATGTTGTCAAACTCAAACAGGTCAACGTCAATCTTCTGCCATAGACGATCAGGTATGTTATGTGACATTAGTGTCTCTTTATCTTGTTCTGTCCTTAACTTGACGCAAGTCTCACACGTAGATACGTGATCACGGGTGTCTGGCAACATACTTGGCCAGAAAAGATATTGCCTAGTGCGCCGGAGTCATCCATCAATACCTATGTGAGATGAGTGAATTGTACATTTGATATCACTCCGCTAGCCGAGATGAATGAAAACAATGTCACCTTTAAATATGAGATTATCTTGAGTGGACATCTCATCACGTAAATGAAAGTATAGTATATAAAATGCGTAAAATATTAAAGATTTCCCTTATTAGACGACCAACCTTTATTAGACGGTTGACTTGTGTTATATGGTTTATTAGACAGCCGACCTGTGTAATATGTTTTATTAGATTATCGACCTGTATAATATGGTTTATTAGACAGCCAAACTTTATTGGACGGCCATCTTGTGTAATATATTATATTAAATGACCGACCTTTATTAGGCAGCCAACCTTTATTAAACGGCCAACCTTTATTGAACGGCCAACTTGTGTAAAACAGTTTATTAGATGGTCGACCTTTATTAGACACCCAAACTTTATTAAACGGGCAAACTTTATTGGACGGTCAACGTGCAATATAGTTTATTAGACGGCCGATCTTTATTAGATGGCCAACCTTTATTAGACGGCCGACCTGTGAATATATTTTATTAGACGGCCAACGTTTATTAGACAGTCAACGTGCAATATAGTTTATTCGACGGCCGACCTTGATTAGACGGCCAAACCTTTATTAGACGGCGAACCTGTATAATTTATTTTATTAGACGGCTGACGTTTATTAGACGGTCAACCTATGTCATATTCTTGTCATGAGCTGATTATCTTTTGTTCTGCAGATCTGCATAAGTCTTTCGCTAAAGTTGACCATATTTACATGCTTCAATCTGGTTGACAGATCTTCTCATCTGTTAAATATGATCGTCGTGATGTATATGTGTTTTTAATTGACATACACTACATTAATGTCGTATTTTGATGTGCCGTGTATCATTCCTTGTAGACGTTTTGGCGCTTTTACGAGTAGTTACTTCGCTATGACTTCTAGAGGTTTGTGGTCAGTTTGAATCTTTGTTCTTCTAACATATGTTTACTGATGAAAACTTTCCAGTGAAAATACTATTGCAACCTTCAGAATTTGTGCATACATCTCCTCAGTATCAGTGAGAGTTCTACTTGCATTATGCTTACAAGCATTTCTGGGTTTCTTCACAGTAAATGACGCGTGATTCACTAGAGTGACTGAGTGCCAGGGCTTTTTGTGGTGAGTTTTTCAATTTCTGCGAACGCTATGTTGTCATGTGTACGAGTCCATGGAACATATTCGAGTGTCAACTGTCGGATCTACTCCATGATAGTAGGTAGTTGCAGTAGAAATCTTCCAAGCTATACACCCTCTATTGAAGTAGCTGTTAGCAAATTTGGTGACTGTTTCAATCTGATAATTGGCCATCACGGGTTACAAAGTGCACCATCAAGCTGATTGCTGATTGCTTAAAGGGGACGTTTTCTTTGATCACTTGGATTCTTTTCTCACGGTAGCTCTTTCAGATTTATATCATGATTTACTGATTTTTGCCCAAGTTCGTCTCCTAAACTAAACATGATTATATTATCACCAACACACGCAAATTCTATTCAAGTCATCAACGAAGACGTTTCCCTTGCCCCGAACTGATATCCGTTCTAAAGGCATATATATATATATATATATGATTATATTGTATTAATTCCGCTAATGAATTCTTACATATCCTCCACTTTTATACACCAAAATTTAAGTATTAGCGTTATTATTCTTTTAATATAACTTGTTTAGAGAAACGGTTGATGTCAAAATATTCTAAATTTAAATTATACATACATATATATATATATATATATATATATATATATATATATATATGCAATTTAAATTTAGAAACTTCTAAATTTAAATAATATATTTATATATATATATAATTTAAATTTAGAATATTTGGATATCAACTGTTGTTCTAAACAAGTTATATTAAAAGAATAATAACCCTAATATATATATATATATATGATATATATATATATATATATATATATATATATATATATATATATATATATATAATAACATATATATAATATAATAACTTAATATATATATAATAATATAATATAATAACTTAATATATATAATAATATAATAATATAATATAATAATGACTTAATATATATATATAACATATATATATAATATATAATATAATATATATATATATATATAATATATATATAATAGATATATATATATATATATATATATATATATATATATATATATATATATATATATATATATCCGTATATTTTGGCAGACTGTTTTTATTGGGACATGTTTCATTGAATAATTAAGACAAGTTTCGTTTACTTATTCTCAGTTGGATCCTTTCATGTTCACAGATGAGCATTGTCAACTAACCCTAAACATATTAATCTTTTATATCACAACAAAATACATTCTAATTATAAACATTACAAAAATATCCTAAAAATTTAATAATTACTAACATATCTACCACAGGTCCTAGTAAAATAATAAAATTGATATACTACAGTAAATCCTGTATTTCCAGTTTAATTATTCGTAATGACTCTTCTTCACTAACTAACGTGTTGCAGGAGACCAACATTGTATGTAAATTTAAATGTCCTCTGGGAGATTTTATCTCCAACGGAAAAATATATTTATGTAGGCCACACTACGACCACGTTGTCTTGGCGACTGAGTTTTCATTTGAATGACGCATTCAACATTTCTAAATATTTAAAGCAGCATACCTGTCAATTCTTGTTGAAAATACATCCATACTTTTCAATGAAAATAATAGACATAAGCTAAAATGTCTTGACACAATCTATATTAAAAAATTTAAACCAAACATAATTAATTTAAAATTAATTATGACTACTGCACAACTGTTTTAAAATGTTTACAGTAGATACCGAGGTTTGTTCCAACAACTCTTAATGTTTATTTTATAAAAAAAAATTGTCGACAACTTCATAACTTAGTTACGTCCCCTGAATGGTTACTCAAACTAATTGCACTAAACACAGGGTTCTTTACTTGACTAATAAAAATTTTAACTATCAGGTAAACACAGAAATTTTGTCTTTGAAAATGATGATCACAGAACCCTGATAATGACATTGTGATAATGTTGAAAGTACTCAGAATATGTCTGAAGACGGTAATTTTCTCTCTTCCTTTAATAATGACACCAAGAATTTTGTCCGTGAATATGAAAGGATCCAATTGAAAATAAGTAGACAAAACTTGTCTAAATTATTCAATGAAACGTGTCTCAATATATATATATATATATATATATATATATATATATATATATATATATATATATATATATATATATACAGGTGGTCCCAAAACTGATTTACACATCTGGAGAACGTGTTTCATTGAGTTGTAAATTGGTATATTTATTGCCCAACAACTGAAATTGCTAGTGATTATGCGCACATGTTACAGAAAAGCAGTAAACCGAATTTACGACTACAAGAGAACAATGGCGAACTGTTTTTTTTTCTTTCAGTAAGACACTGCATTTAACGGCAAATGAGCGAAATTTAATGGACTCCACCTAGAATGGAATTATTCATGGCGTTCATACGCATTCCCCTTCGCGAACCTCAGTGTTAACCCTACAGAATTCCCCCCACTTTCTCAGAATGGTGTTAATGAAAAAGGAATTTTTAAGGCCCTTACGACAAAGTCAGCGTAAAACAATTTGGAAATCGAATTCAGAATGAATTGAGTCATTCACCTCTTGTATCGATTAATCTACTGATATCACAGCTTATACATATACACTGAAGGTAGTTTTATACAAATAACATATACCCTGAAAGAAGTTTTATGTAAGATTTAATAAATTTTGTGTACATTCAGATACAGGTAACGACGCTAGACCTGTAATGCTCACATGAATTTTTAAGTGGTGAAATTAAGATTTCACATAAAAATAATGATTTGTACTTTGTGTACATGCACAAAAACATGGTCACTACTTACAAAATATATATAAATGCAACACCAAACACTACTTTTACATATGTGCATCATCGATGTGAGATTGAAAATTTGGTAAGCTATCAGCCTCTACTAACAATATCGTGTATTGATGAAAATGTTACATACAGGTTAAGTATTTGTATGAAAACAAAACGGATTCTGATTAAAGTTAAATGTAATGAAAACTGAAACAAAATCAGCATTTTATCTGTAACGTTTCAACGTATTAATAATGCTACGGGTAGCCATGTTCCTTTTTGAAATTTTCCATTTGTCATGTAAGTACCTGTAAAACATTCGGATTTTGGAGGTTTTTAGATTTTCGAATTTCGGATAAAGGTTACTCAATTTGCAGTGAAATTAATACAATACAGACGTGGCCAAAAGAAATGAGCGACATATCTAATTTTATACGAATAAACTGTGTGAACGGTAGATATATTTGACTGCAATGCAAATTGTCCCATTCATGGTTGCGACTTGAGACACAAATCTGAATGCATGGTGATGCTGGAAATAGTGCATATAAAAATTATGAACTTGACCTAACAATAGCAAAAGTTTTCATATATTAAGATACGCAGGCAAATTTCTTACTTCAGATGGATTAAGAATTAAGGATAACGAAAGCGGAAAATTTCAAGCCTCTTTTTGTTTTGTTTACCGTTTCCCTTCAAAACATGGGCGATCAAGGCTCTCCATAATCTCCTAATCTTTGCTCCATTACCATCTGTTCCACTCCCTGTTTTGCTGTCCATTTGCACGAGCTCGTTATGTTACTCCATGTTCCTCTTTGCGCCTTTTGCTTTAAATACGTCATGTGAGTTTCACATTCCCCAAGGCTTCTTTCCTCATTATATATCCCCAAAACTTTTAACTTACTGATTCTAAGTGCAAGTTTTGTTCGAATTCTTCTTAAAACTTTCTCGATGCTCAAATATTCCGAAAGTAGTATCCTCAGAATTTTTCTGTAGAACCAAATTTCTGTTTCCTTTTCATCTGTGAAGAAATTGTCCAATATTCACGGCCATTTACGAAGATTGCTATTAAGTAGCACTGTAGAATCCTTTTCCTTTGTTTCTAACGAAAATTTACCGTTTCTAAATACTTTTACAAAACTGCTCAGAATATACAAATCAAGCGGTTAAAATCATTTGTACGAGGTTGACTAGTGTAGTCACTTTGATTTGCGATTTTATCTTAATTGAAAAAGATCTATGGGAGAATATTTGCGCGTAGGATTTGTGAATATTTTAGAACAATTTGAAAGTCCATTGGACAAGCGAAATCAATAACTACTAAGAATATTGTAACGAGGGAAATTATATACTGAGTTTTCGAAGTAATAATAAAAATGTTACTACTTACAATCGCCGGAGTCAAAAAGAATATGTTGACCGAATTGTAGGAGTCGGGGAGTGAGAACTTGATGTGAGTGAATCTATATCCGTTTCAAGAAACATTTTTCTCCATGTATTTTGACGGCTAGTATTTTTGCTTATTTGATATGATCTGAGGGTCTTACATTCCGAAAATTGTTTTCGCTGAGTTCTCATCGATATAAAAAAAAATAAACTTGTTTTGGAACGTAGTATATTTATGCCTACAATTTTCATTTGATAAATGTCTACCCACGACAAGGCCCAAGAGATACTCAAGCCAGAGTTTTAATGAATGAGTTTATTGGGTGGATCTAAGAAGAGGAAGTAAGTATAGATTATAGGGATACGCAAAATAGATAGCGGTTGACAGTAGATTTGAAGAGGTTAAGATTGTAGTGGTCGAAGAAACATCATCTCGGGAGCATGATCTACGAAGTGGCATTGCACTGGAAGAAACGGAGTGGAAAATCCTTTTAATCAATGGAATACAGCATATGAAGTTGATTCGTCTCTGCGAACGTGGCTTCGCTAGTTTTAGCAGTAAAAATATGAACTGGTGGAACTAAATGTCAGTATATTCGCCCTGGATAAATCTTGCGACGTTTCATCTGCGAGAAAGGGACTGTAAGGCTGGAAATAATCCATCACCCACAAGGCTGCGTAAACGCGTTTGAAGTTGTAAATTGAGGACTGGGAAGCTCCAACACAGATATGACAACAATAGTTCATTTCTTGGTCTGAACTGACTTGTAACGATAGAATATTAATCAATAATTAACTAAAGAGGCCCTAGGAACAATTTTTAGCCTCTTTAGCAATGGATTGTATATATGGGTTCCATATCCCCTAATAGTCGTTCAAGGCAAGGACAGCACAACTGGTCATCGTGAATGAAATTTCAGAGTCTTCTCGGAGTTGATAAAATATTGATAACTTAGTTCTGATTGTTACATGCCAGTATTCCCTTCATTGAACTGTTGGAGCTAAATTAGAAGATAGATCAACTGCCAAACTAATCATCTCTATATTTGTTAAGGGCACTTATAGACCGTAGTATTATATACATATCTATTTATAAACTAGCTTAAAAGCCGCCTTATTGGGTGGCATTTAAGCTAGCGGAGGGCTCTTGATTGGCTAGTTTGAGAGTCCCAAATCTTTGCATATTCTAAGCATTGGAAGCTCTTCTCGCTGCTGTTTGATGTGGGTTTTAATTTATACTGAATTTTATTTTTCCCACTGCAGCCTTCGGTCTGTTGACTGCAATCTGGTCCTCTGTTGGTAGAGATTTCTTTTTGCGAGGCATCCTTCTTCCGTATTGCGATGGGCATCAATAAACTACAGAATAGCTAAAAATTGATCGCTGCATTTCAGTATTGCATTAATATTTAAGCTTACCTTTAAAGTTTCAACAATAATTATTCTGCCGACACTTAATTTAAAGACAATTTGATGTGCGTAGGTCCTAACTTTTCGTACAAACAAATATTTTTATTCCCAGGGTGAAATAGAAGAAGAAGATGATGAGCTACTGAGAGTTGTGTCCCTTTAATTGAAGCAGTGTGACACAGTGACACACTGACATTGAGGTTTATTATATAGATTATCTAGGAGATTTCTGGCCAAATCGTTAATATATAGCAGAAAGAGCGTAAGATAGAGGGGGAGTCTTATTCATTGGCCGACTAGTTAGCAAGAAATTGGCAAAAGCGAAGTCTCTTCTAGAGATGCCATAGCTACAGAATTTCTGTAACAAAACCTATGCCAAATCCTGTGAGAGGTCTTTGAGATATTTTAAGCGATCGAGTACTTTGATGATTCTGTGTGTAACGACATTTAAGACATCAGCAGTGAAAATAAAAGAACGAAAACCATACCGTTTGTCACCAAGGAAGTTGATTTGTTGAAGCGATCAAAGAGTTTGTTAACGAAGCAGAATGGCGATATCGAGACGGGGATTAGGGTTTACCCTATTCTTGGAATCAGTGAATACAGCTGATAACTTCCATGGAGTTGATAAAGAGTCCTCGGTATTTTATCCGGAACGGTAGCCTTCGTAGAGGTAAGGTTTTTGATGAAATTTACCGAAGCGAGATATAGAAATCCCAAATTTTATTCTCCGCTTCGTTATTTGGGGCATACTGAAAGCTCCAGAAAAAAAAAAGATGTGAATGTAAAGATGGAGTTTGAATTTGTTAGACCTAGTGTAATTGCAGAATAAACACGAATGCATAATTTTTTAAAGTTATATTTTAAAGATTGATGAAATTGACACATACTAACGCATGGTCATTATCTAAAGAAGGATTTCTATGCGATTGAGCACCCCCAGCCCAGATATGGTAGCAGCATTTCATTATTGATCGCATCTGGTTTAAATTATGGAAGAAGGAATCGGTTATTTCTTAGAGCGTTATAAAGAGACCGGCATTTTACAGCATCTAGTCGATAATTTGAGACCCAATAGGAGTGAAAACCAAATTAAATATTTTGCCAACATTCGAAATCAACAACAACAAAAAAAGAAGATTCTGATAGTATATTTCAGGAATGGGTGATATTTTCAGCGATATGACTTGGTATGGTTTGGTTAGGTTTACGGCATATCAACCTCTATGGGTTATTTAATGCCGACAAGATTTTTATTGCTGGTAATATTAAAAAAAATGTATTGTTGTTAATTTTTTTCTTCAAAAATTCGTTGCTGTTAATATTTTTTTTACAAAAATGTATTGCTGGTATTTTGACACTTTCCTAGTGTTTTGACCCCAGTTTAGGGGTTAACTATTTCCCCACAGCTGGGACCCTAACAGGTGCTACCACCCCGGGCCAGAGTAGACCTGGGAACACCAGCAATTGAGAAGTGGTTCCACACTCCTCAAAACCTCCTGATCAGAGGCCTTGCTGTTGAACGTAGTTTATTGTCTTACCCAGGACGCTATGACTTGGTTGAATGTTTCGTCGCCATAATGTCCAGTCAGCTTAATAATAAGTCAAGATAAATGTTTCTTTGGCGACCTGGTGATTATCTATCTATCTATCTATCTATCTATCTATCTATCTATCTATCTATCTGTCTCGGTACTTGTCGCCAACTTTTCTCTTATTCGCCTCATCACGTTACTTTTGCGCTATCTGATGACCATTTTTTCTGATTGTTTCAGTATTCTTTAACAAAAGATACTGTGGAAGACTTCAAAGGGCACCTAGAATTTGTACTTTATTCAGAAAAACAAAACTAATCGTAGTAGAATTGTATCATGTCGATGCTTGAAAAATAGTAAATGTCACCCATTAAAAAGCCTGAGAGCCACTCATAATAGAGGAATGCAGTGGAGATGGTAATAATGAATGTGATAGTAAGAAGCGGAGACTATGAGAATAAGAAGGAAAGATGGCGATTGACTCTTGACTTGAAGACGTCACGATTGAAGTGTTAGGGGAAGCAGCCACGCGTATGTCTGCTTCGCATAGTGGCAGTTCTTGAGGAAAACAAACAGCGTTGCAATTTCTCTTTACCTGTGGAACACGGAGGAAATGAAGATGATTCAACCTCGTGGAAGCAACATGGTGTATTTTAGCTGTAAGGGCCTGCACTGCTAGAACTAATGAATTTCTCTCATCTGAACACTTGCCCTTGGAAATAGCATTAATGTTACAATAGACGTTTCGACAGTGGGTGAATGGATGCAGTATGAAAAATAAGTCTTCCCCCTCAAAGTAGCGTAAATGATTTCGTACTCAAGCCTGGGATGTGACGATTGAGCACCCCTCCCAGCCCAGATATGGTAACAGCATTTCATTATTGATCACATCTGGTTTAAATTATGGCAGAAGGAATCGGTTATTTCTTAGAGCGTTATAAAGAGACCGGCATTTTACAGCATCTAGTCGATAATTTGAGACCCAATAGGAGTGAAAACCAAATTAAATATTTTGCCAACATTCGAAATCAATACACAAAAAAGATACTGATAGTATATTTCAGGAATGGGCGATGTTTTCAGCGGGGGCAGCAGCGTGCAAAATGGACATCTGTTTAATGTTCATTTGGGGTCATTTATGAGGACTTTGAAAAGGGATAAAAATAAACAACTCTTAGTCTCAACATTTCTTTTCCTAGCGGCTGGTAAACGCTTGCCTAAACAAGTGAAAACATTCAAATACCTACAAGCCAATTCCTGTTTTCACATATGTTTTATACAGGGTGTATCAAAAATACTTTTACAACATTTGGGGTCTGGTCCTTCACACCAAAACAAGGACAAAAGTTCAAATAAGCATGTTCGCAAATCCTTCGTTTTTGAGTTATGAAGCTTAAAGGCCGTTTACGGTAGATGGCGCTGTTTTGCTGTATAGACTAGTTTACATTTGTTATTCGTGTATATTTGTAGCTAGTATGTCTTCAACGTTTAACGCTTGTAGTAGTGAGTTAGCTGAGAAGTGTTCCGTTTAACAATGACAAGATATTTCTATTGCGAGTAGGTAGATATGACTTTTACATAAAGCAGCGAGAATTGTAATGGAGGCGAGGCAGTGCGGCCGTATCAGATTGCGTTTTCAGAGCGAAGGCAGCCGAGTCATCGAACTTTTCCTGTGTTTATCGACGTGTTGCTAAGACAGGATGCATGGCACCACAAACCATGGAAATAAGTAAATACGTAAACTTTAAACTTAACTCAAAAACGATGGATTTGAAGGTGTATGTTTATATGAACTTCTGTCCTTGTTTGATGTGAGGAACACAGCCCCAAAGTTTGTAAAAGTATTTTTGATACATCCTGTATAATAATAATAATAATAATAATAATAATAATAATAATAAAAACTGAGATGTCGCCGCAGTTCATCGTCAACATCACCAAACTAGAAAATATATATCTTCCTTTTATCGACAGGTAGATATATATTTGAGAAGCGGTAATCAGTAAGTATTTTAAAGTGTTTCGAATGTTTTTATTTAATGTTAAAACAATGCAAGCTCCAAGAGCAACTCAAGGTAGAGATTTACTGAATAAAGTTATTGTGTTGATGTAAGAGGGGGAACTAAGAGCAAATTATGAGGATGTGTAGGATAGATAATAGTTGGCCATAAACTTGAAGATGTTATGATTCTAGTAATTGAGGAAGCATCCCCTAGGGAATCTATGCGAAAAAGTACCAATTCTGTGGAGGGATTTAGAATGATTCGACCCCGTGTACGTGGCGTTAGCGATAAAGGTATGAACTGGTTGAAATAAGGATTGTAGCTCGTCTGAACATTTACCCTGGAAACAGCGATAATATAACGATAAGCCCGCGAGGTTTTCTCTGTGGGCGAGGGATTAAAGGTTGTAAATAATTTATCGCCCACAAGGCCGTGTAACCGTTTTTGGACTCTTTCAAATCTTGAAAGTGAGAATCTGGACAGCTTTAGCACAGGTTTTTTAATCATCACTCCAGACAAGGAAATAAATCCACTAAGACGCAATGGGGGTTACTGATGATGAAAGAATATAAAAAATATATTATTATGGTGAAAGAACAATAAAAGAATTGGAATTAAGAAGACAGAACGTAACGATTGACATTGCATTAAAATTTTTGAAGATGGAAGTTGACTGGAAAGCAAGAAGCTGGAAGAGAGTTCCACATGTAAGAAGTGTTAAAGAAGAAACTAGAGCACAAACTGTTTGCATAAAACTTACGGTTACACCTGGTCATTTCGACTGTAAAATAGCTGCCAATCTAGTATTGCATTTGAGGTCGTAAAGTCGACATGCCAAAGACAAAAATTCAGAACATTTCAGTTATATGCCATGCGTGATACACGCTTAGACGATCATGTGTCTTTCGATATGTTGTGGCTTTGTTAGGGCCAGAATTACGGACACAAAAGAGGAATTGAGTTAAACAAATATATTGACAGAAAGTAGTAATACAACCATTTACAAACGAGAATGTTACAGCAAGAATGTTCGGTCAGACTATCAGAGCTGACTGCTGGAAACTTTACTCCCAAAAAGGGCCGTACCTGCTTCTATTTATAGCTGGGAGATCCCATGCGTGCGTGGGTTAATTACCATAACACGATACATGACTGACGAGGCAGAGTTTATTTCCCGCAGCTGCCATCCATCCTGTCAAAGCTAGGGGAAGGAGAAGAAGAGGATTCATACCTTTTTGTAAGTGAATTCAAAACTCGACTCTCCGATTCCTCAATCCGAACCGCTATCCATTATTCCATCGTGCCTAAGAACATTTACTATAAATATTTATAGAAAAGACAGAGGGAAGCTACGCTACAGCGATGGGAAAGTAACCGAGAAAACGTAACCGAGATGTCAGATGTGACCCAATAAAATTGTAGATTCTTTAGATTTTATCAAGAAGTGGAACAACTACATTGACTCTATAACTTCATTTACCGCAAGGAAAGTTGGTTCTCTGTGTCGCGCTAGAAGGGTTTTCTCGCCTGTGTCCATCCTTCAAATCTATAAATTAACCATTCGTCCTTGCATGGAATACTACTACCATATATGATCTAGTTATCCCGCTGTTTATCTCGAGGTCCTCGGCAAAATTCAGAGACGGACATGCAACGTCGTTGTTGTGGCTTCCCTCTGTTTTTTCTACAGGTATTTTTATGGCAAATGCTCTGACGAGTTATTTTCACTAGTTCCCAAATTGCATGAATTTGAGCGTGCTACTAGGTTGGCATCTCGGTCCCACCCTTTCACTGTCAAAACTGTTAAATCTCTTCTACTCCAAAAGATTCTTACCTCGTACTTCCCGTCAGTTGAACTCCTTTTCTATCACTTGCTTTCCTCATAGGTATAATCTTCAAATATTCAAATTTAATATCAATCGACATCTTCTGATGCCTTGACCTTAAGCCCTGTACTTCTCTTTATTCTTATCCCGAACAATCCGCTTTACCCTTAATCTCACTCCTTGTAACCCCTTGCGTGCTAGTGACACCCCCGCCTTGCTGGGGGTGATATGCTTAAACAAAAAATAAAAAATCTTAAAATACACAGGAGAATCACTAGACCAGATATGACAGTAATATTCAATTCATGGACGGATGTTAAGCCTATAAATGTGTAAGATAGATACTGGCGAGAAAGATTATCTAGCAACTTTTCTAGTATCAGACTTTCTTAGCAGCAGACCGAGCAATTGGTTCCATATAATATTTCCGGTTTATGCCAGTATAAAACGAGAAGGGGAAATGACTCACTTTTCTGGGGGTTAGCATCAGCCATACTGATGGAACCCTCCCCTTCCAAAAAAAAAATAAAGACGATTACAAGAGAGCAGTTTCGTTTTGGTGTCATTTTTTGCCCCAATTAACAATAGATTATAAGTTATTTTTTAGATCAGCTGCCAATTTGATCTTATCGAACTGACCAGATTTACCCTTAAGACAAGAATAAATAGTTGTGACGTCAGCATAGATACCGAATTGAGAACCGTTGACATCGGGGAGGTCCTTGATGGAAATTAGGAACAAAGTAGGTCCAAGAATACAGTCCTGAGGGTCATCACATTAATGAAAAAAGATCTAGAAGAGTAGCCGTTCATGACAACTTTCATTTCACATGGCAGTAATACTTTACTTTTGGTCTGATCTGACTCTTCTAAAGAAAGAGTATGGCAGGAGAAGTCAGGTACTTTCAGGGCGAAAAAAATGACCGACCATATTTTCATATTTTCCAGAGTTTAATTTTCACTAATTGTCTGCCTTACATTTCTTTACCGTTAAATATGATTATCATTATTATTAAGGTTAAGAATCTAGAATAAGGCCACTCGCAAAATATAAAGTGAAGATATTTTATAATTCATCAATTACAAAGGGGATGTTATCAGGTCATCCCATAAGTTCTGTCCGAATTTTAACTTTTTTTAAAAAAATGAACGAAATTTAAAGAGTATTTTATGATGTCTAATGGAGCTGAACATTATTTTTATGTTTAGATGCATTTAAACTGATTAAATTTTATTTCAGAGAACAATAAAATTAAATTTTGTTTGATTAAAACCCTGCTAACATGGAAGTACCCAAGAATCATTTGAGGCACATAATGCTTTATGAGTTCAAGAAAGGAAACTCAGCAGCCGAAGTGGCTAGAAACATTCACTCAGTTTATGGAGAGGAATGTGTGAATGAAAGAACTTGCAGAAGATGGTTTGCAAAATTCAGAGGTGGAGATTTCACCCTTGAAGATGAAGATCGAACCGGACATCCAGTTGAGTTTGATGAAAAGCTTCTTGAAGCAGCCCTTGAAGAAAATCCTGCTTTATCAGTTGAGGAATTGGGAGTGGTTCTCAGTTCAAACCATACAACTGTTCATCGTAATCTTCAACAACTTGGAAAGGTTCCTAAACTTGGAAAATGGGTGCCTCGTGAATTGTCTGAAAACAACCTCAAATCCCGAGTTGACATCTGCTCTTCTCTCCATTCTTGCCAACTTGTTTCACCTTTTTTGGATAGACTTGTGACTGGCGACGAAAAATGAATCATTTATCGAAATTTTAAGCGTCGTAGACAGTGGCTTGGTAAAGGGAAAGGACCCCAGCCACAGCCGAGAAGGGAACTACATCGGCAAAAGGTTCTTCTTTCAATCTGGTAGGATCGCCAAGGAATAATCCACTTTGAATTCTTACCACCTAATGCAACAAGTAATGCTCAAATATATTGTCAGCAATTAGAGCGTTTGAACCAAACTTTGAGGAAAAAAAGACCTGCTCTAGTGAATCGAAAAGAGGTGATGTTTGATCAGAACAATGCGCGACTCCACACAGCAAGAATCACGTCACAAAAGATCGAAGAACTTGGTTGGGAGAAAATTCCTCATCCACCTTATTCTCCCGATCTTGCTCCTTCGTAGCTTATAGAATCATTTGGAAGAAACAACTTTTGTAACACAGGAAGAGGTTAAAACTGACATTTGTGAGTTCTTCGAATCAAAGCCAAAAATATTTTACAGTAATGGAATTAGTAAGCTTGTTAATAGATGGAAAGAAGTCATAGATAATCAGGGAAAATATATTGTTGATTGAATCTGTAATTAAATGTAACATTTGGTCACTTGTTTTCTTTATTCAAAATTCGGACAGAACTTATGGGATGACCTGATAGAATAATCCAGAACTTATACTTTGAGAAACCGCCTGCATGCGGATAGAAAATAAATTAAGTAGCTACACAAATAGAAAGGGGCGTAAGACAAGGATGTATCTTCTACCCAGATTTATTCAATGTTACCAGTGAGGCTATCCTAAGGGAACTGGAAGGCCTACCAGGATTAATTATCGCTGGGCGTAATTTTATCAATATAAGATACGCAGATGACACTGGAATGATAGCTGACATGAGAAAGACAGCTACAGAATCCTCTAGGCAAGGCAGTAAAAGAAAGAAAGAAAAAAGGACTAACCAACAATTGCAAGAAAACAGAAAGTATGGTCATCAGCAAGAGGAAGATTTACAAATTGGAAATATCAACGTTAAGCGAGTGCAGTAGGTTTAATACCTGGGGAAGTATTTTAACACAGGATGGAAAATTTGACACTGAAATTCGAACCCGCATTGGATAGAAACTCTTTACTAGAAACAAAAAAAAGAATAGAATTGGAATGCTACGTGATATTCATCCTCAGTCAGCTGCTTTAACCCTTTTGAGGCCTGCGTTCCTGAACAATTTTAACCCTTCTGCCTCCTGAGCTCCTTAATCAAAATTCGCAAATAATTGGTATGTAATGTTTCAAGGTAGATATAAAAATAGTTACCAGTGTTTACCCACCATTCAACTAGTAGCTGGGCATAAGTCATTTTCTCTACCACTGTTCAACCAGTGGTTGGGCATGACGTCATTTTTCTCTACCACCGGTAAAGCGATGGTCAGGGCTCATAGGGTTAAAAATGTTTCAAGAGAGTAAGAAACTTCTATACACCTCCATCCTCAATGGGAATACATTTTTGAGTATATATTAAGAAAAAAAAATCACAAAGGTAATTGATAATGTGATCACAGAAATAAACAAATTTTAAATTCCTAATTTTGGGCATCTTGCTTATAATCTAGACTCTTGCTGATATAAGGCTCATATGAAATTCCTTCTTTTTTTTTTTTAAGAATCTGAGATATTCAAGGGAAAGAATTCTGATAGTGCTTAATTGATCTTTTCCTTTCTATTAAAGAGATTGCCGCAAAAGAATTATTCCAAGAATTTGCTTAAATGGAAACTAGAAAGTGTTAAACAGTTTAAGTTAGAAATACGGGGTAAAATATCCAAGTTTGGTGATTTTATTTTCTGAGTTATTTACATTAAAAAGCGTTGGCTTTATAATTCGGAGGAAAGATGTTCTGTTAAACAAATTATGCCATATGGTGCAAAATTTTACTCTCTACAACGTATGAATAACTACTTTCTTTTTATATTCTGTGAATTTATAATTGACAGAAATTACCATACTTCACTGACTGACTCCAAAATGTTACGTACTTAGAGGTTTGGATAAAATGAAAACGAGGCTTTGCGTCCAGCATGTTTATTCTTTTAATAAAAAAATACATATTCCACAGTTGGTTCGTATCTGCAAAAATTAACGATTTGAACATCTCTCGCAAAACGTGTTGCGACACCTAGAGACACTTTTTTTGCGTTCCACGTTGTTTTTGCCCTCAAACTGTTTCGTTTAAAGAATAATATCAGTGGATAGGTGTAAGTTGCCTAGTTCACACATCAACGTACATAATGTTGAAATATCATAACAATGGGGAATTCTTGACGCTTATTGAAGCACTGAGTGAATGGAATAACAAATATATTCACAATATCCCATCTCCTCGCAATAAAATTCGATTGATATTACTAAGTGGTAAATTTAACAAATGGCACAAGAAATCAACCGAAACTAAAAAAAAAAAGCCAGAAGCAACAGATACATAATTACATAAAGACAGATAAATATAGACAGAGCAATTATATATATATATATATATATATATATATATATATATATATATATATATATATATATATATATATATATATATAACTAGGAAACTTATCCTGAAGATCCGTTTAGGTGAAACCTAGGTAGGTTTTCCTGACTCTTTAGGATTTATTTTAGTTATTTCCGCTCTATTTTAGCGTATTGAAAACACAACGTTTTAGTCTTACTACTCGCTTGGGTTATTTTTCTTTGGACTAAAGACTTCAGGCACTGGACAATTTATTTTGCACTTTTCGGATGTTTTTAGTTCTTTCCTTTTTATTTCCAATTGTTTCCTCGGCTATCCATTTGTTTTGACATATCTAGAAGTTGAGCTATCTGAAGTTTTTCCAAACGAATATTATTATTATTATATATATATATATATATATATATATATATATATAAACATATTTCTAGTACTGCCAAATCTAATCAGACATTTGAGGAATAAAAAATATGGGATCATATTAAACATAAGATACAACAATATCCACGTTTAAAACCTAAAATGTAAGGTACCTTTCGACTGACACATTTTCAAACACAATCGTCGGTAATCTAAAACGGAGTACTAACAAGAGAAATTTTTTTATTAATACCGTAAAAAACAACGGGAGATGAAATTTAAGTTGGCCTTATTTGAGGGAACGGTTACATGATTTGAGGTAAAATAATTTTTTTTTCCCCACTTACCATCTTGTTTTATTACGGTATTAATAAAAAAAATTCTCTTGTTAGTACTCCGCTTTAGATTACCGACGATTGTGTTTGAAATGTGGTCAATGAAAGGTACCTTTTACATTTTAGGTTTTAAACGTGGATATTGTTGTATCTTATATTTAATATCATATTTTATATATATGCAATATATATATGAAACAGATATATATATATATACTTATATATATATATATATATATATATTTATATATATATATATATATATATATATATATATATATATATATATATATATATATATAAAAATCATAATCCGATATTAAATACACCACCAGTTTAGGACATGTAGCACTAGACAGTGGTTTTCCCTACAAATTGGGACGCAGGTTCGAACACTGCCGCAGGGCACATTTACTTTATTAAGTCTAACGAGTGCATAGGCCGGTATATGGAATTAACAGTCCCTCTACTCAAATACGTTTATACGCGAACATTCAAAGTAATAAAGAATACATACATACATATATATATATATACATATATTTTGGAGGTATGTTTTCATTAAAACATGTCTCATTAAATAAGTTAGACAAAGTTTGTTTACTTATTTTTAATAGGATCCTCTCGTAATTTCGGACTAGATTCTTGGTATCCTTATTAAAGGAAGAAGGAAAATTATCATGTTGATGTATATTCATTTTAATACGCGTACTTTCAACATTAGCAAGATATTTTCATAATGGTCTTGTTTTTTCTTAGTCAAAAATTGTTGTGTTCATAATTTTTCTAAGACAAAATTGTGTTAATCTGAAAACTAAATTGTAACGTGTGAAGTGAAAAGCTTGTCTAAATTATTTAATGAGACATGTTTAAATGAATTATTATATATCGTACTTATGAACACTACTGGGTATGTCCCAATCCGCCTAAATACGTTGGACACTATTGTAAGTGGGGGTAATACACTGTCTAAGTAGTCCACCACTAGCAGTGGTTTACCTACTTCACGCCGCTGGCGAGTATTGTATTTTGTTGATGTTATAAAGATTGTGACCTTCTTTACACTTAAAACTCTCGTCTTAGTAAAAACTTGTTAATCACCCCGCTATATTCATAGCAACAATGATAACGTTATTAGAAGAGCCGGAGTATCTAGCATTATCGTTATATGAAATAAGACTCCCCCCCTCCAAATTGCATACTATTCTCAGTGACCAGACAAATTTTAGGCAGTTTAAAAAAGAATTACCTAATTAAAAAAAAACAACATAAACAAACTCATCAATGCAAACAACGTAGAAATTGGTTCATCCTAATAAAAAAAAAAAAAATAATTATAACAAGTCTATTACTACTTTTAAATAGTATTGTTAAAATTCATAAACGTGATTCCTTTCTAGACTCAAAAATCTCATAGATACTAAGTCTTGTATATAAACCTACAAAAAACTTCAATGACTTTGGATGTAGAATATTATTTTCCCAGATAAATTCCTAGAAACTTTTTAATAAAGCAAATCTAACAACGAAGTATTAACCTGAACACGGAGGAAGTAATCGATAACTTTTACAACTCTCTGAAAATTCCATCGACGGAGCGAGTACGCAACAAGTTAATCTTAAAGAAAATATCAACAGGAAGAACACGTATATTGAGAACCAGGAAGAGACAACTGAAATTCCTTGAACAATTAATGAGAAAGGACGGAGCATACAAAGGACAAGAAATAGAGGAATGCATCGAGCCACTTACCTGATTAGCTTGTGAGAATTGATGGCAGAATGTAAGGCGTTAGCAAAGGGAGATAAACTGAGCCACAGGAGATAGGAAGTTGTGGAGAGTCATCATCGCCTATGTCCTGAAGGGACAAAGTACATAAAAGAAGAATATGTAGCAAGCCTATCCACAATATCTCTGTTAATGGTATTAAGGCATCATACATTATTTTAAGACATTTTTATGTTTATACATTCTTTTTATAGATACAAATATTTAAGTAAGTGCTCTGTTTATAATAAACAGTATTAAACAACATTTACCGGCCTGAATGTCCGAGAAATATTTACAGATAATATTCGTCCTCCGACAGGATTCGAACCTGTATCCTAAACGGAACCGTCATTTAGCTTGACGTGCCTTTACCGATTTGGCCACGAAGGAGCGTTCGCTTAGCAAGGTTGAATTTACTGTATTTAAACTTCAATCTTCCATGAATCTCTCACGGACATTCATATCTGCTCATGGCGTATCAAATGTAAACAAATGACGTCACACATTATGAAATAGACAAATAATTGTCGGACTTTGTCTATTTCATAATGGATGACATCATACATTATATTTACAACAATTTCTCGATCCCCTCTTAAAATAAGATCCTGTACATTAAAAAAGGCATTGTAATTATCCTACATTACTCATGTCCAATTTTACGACAGCTTCGTCAACATTTTTACAAAGACAAACGACGTCGATATGAACAACTCTCTGGGCCCTTTCTCAAACTCTTATATGGACCGTATAGAAAAGAACATTATTAATGAAATAGATAAACAAACCATGCATTCAATTCGCTAACGAGATTTTCATGTTAACTAAAAATATAAATGATATTAAAAAAAACAAAAAAAACTTACGAAAGTACTGATTGTTTACATACGAATTAAATATGAATATAAAAAAAGGTTATCTTCCTGAATGAAAAAGAGAATTTCCTGGTCAACATGAGTTGTTATAAAACAGATGAATAGAAGCAAATTAATCTTTTCCGAAAATAATATTCTCCAGAGAACTAGGTAACATTAAACACTAATCAATAATGTATCCCCAAATTGTTTCTCCGAACAAACAAATATTAATTTTAGCGATAAGTAATTTATGTTAGGGAGAAACAATCGTCATTACGAATATAACATCCCAACTAAAAATGATGTAAACTGAATTGTATTTTGCTGCTTATAAGATTTTAAAATATCTCCAAAAACAACCCTACGTTCTATAAATCTAAGGTCGGCGACAGGAGTTATAATTTTGACCTGTACAGTGAACTTCAACTCCTTATTTACATTCGATTCTGAGCTCTTGAAAGTAAAACAAGTCCAGCGTTTCAAAATTAACGTTTTGAGAGAATCGATTTATGCAGATGCTATAAACTTTTCAAGATTACGTGAATTTCAAGCTATAATACCGGTACAAGTATTCAGCAGTACGATAATCACTATCGTATGGTTTTACCTATGCGTAAATCGAACTTAACCTAAATTTACAATGTATATAATTTAAAATTAGTGCTCAATCCTGGTTTTTGTTCACCTCTGCTGTGGTCAGGTATTGAACTCAAAACTGTTTGGGCCAAGTGATACAGTGGATAAAAGCGTTGGTTGACATGATCCAAATAGTTCTGAGTTCAATACCTGGTCACAGCAGAGGTGAACAAAAACGTGGAGAGTTGAGTTACTAAAGGGAAATAACTGAAACTGAGATTACCAGAAAAGGCATGGCACGTAGAACGAGAACAATCTACCCCAGTCAACGAGATAAAGGGATCGGTTCGAAATTCCAATCTGGAAATGCTCGGAGCGTACAATGACAGAAACATCGTGAATAGGACGATAAAGATGCGGACAACAGTCTGAACAATGTAATTAGTTACAATACCTCATCACAGAAATAGTGACCAAAGATAAAATGTTATCCTCCATGACAATACAAAACCACAAAAAAAAAAAGAAAAAGAAAAAGTAAAACAAAATTTGGGAACTCGGTTGGTCTGTCTCCACCACCAACCATGTTCACCTAACCTTGCACCAACCGATTATAACCTTTTTTTTTTTTTTAGGTCGCCGCAAAATACTTTGATGGGGAAATGTTGATCTAATGAAAACCAGATTAAAGTGTTTGTCGAAAACTTCAGGTCAAAACCTTACTCAAAAGTTATCGAAGAGCAGTTTGATAAGTGACAACAAGCCACTGCAAATAATGAGGAATATATAACTGTATAAGATTCGATTGATATACAAAAATGAAAATTATGTACGACTCAGCTCATCAGTTTTATTTAAGGAAATAACCGAATTATAGAGTGAAGCAATACTGAGATAATTAGAAGTTCAATCGGGATTCATTATCGCCGGCCACAACCTTACTACATTAGATATGCAGGTGACACAGGAAACTACAGGAACTACTACAGAACATAGTAAAAGAAAGAAAGAAAGGAATATTCATCAGTTGTAAGAAGACAGAGTATATGGTTGTCAGCAAAGGAAAAAACCCAAAATGTGAATTGCAATTTTGTGATATCAAAATTAAACAAGCACAAAAATTTCAATACTTAATAAGTTTTAACAGAATATAGAAAATGCAACACCGAAATCCGAAGGCGCATTGGGATAGCAAAATATGCTTTCCAAAAGCTAAGCAAAGTATTAATAAGCAAGAAATATATATAGTCCAGAGATGGAATCAGACATCTACTCATGATAAGAGTTTCGATGTGAAACTCGAGTCGGCTAGTAAGATAAGTCGCTTGAATTTTTAGATTTAGTTAATATTATAGCTCTAGTTATCTATTGAGCGCTTTTTACCAAAAGTACTACTAAGCTAATAAACACATTTGCTAAAGTTTCTACTAACCTAATAAATACGTCGTAGGGATACAAAAGGCGATTATCTTCTCTTGGTCGAAATAAGTCAAGTGGGTCACGTGACGGCCGCTTAGTGATGTCACTCATACAGTGACGAAAATGGTCAGTAAGTCATACAGTTCGTTTACAGGAGTTAAACAAACCAGTCGCTTGTTTGTTTCAGGCTAAATGTGCCTCCTCCAACAGCTTATAAGCACATGGCAATGTTTCCCTTTGGAGATATATCTTCCCCAGGTATAGAATGAAACTCCGTCTCACAGTTCTCAATTTGGAAAAAGACAAGATTCTCCGTTTCCCGTCCGCGGAATATGTTCACGCTTGTCACATAGTATATGAATCTGGCGCGTTTGAATCTGGAGTACTAAACATGGATTCTCCAGAAACACAGAAGAATCTCTATATTATATGTAAGACCCTATCTTTCGTTCTCCTTTCACACTGCTTGCCGTGTGGCACGTGTAAATATGTATATATAATTTTCTATATGTCGTAGTGTACAAAAGTCTGTTAAAGCATGTTTGCCATTCCTTTTCCTTTCAGTCGGTCCGTAAAATACGGGGTTATTTTATCACACATATAATAATGCCCACAATGAGGGTAAATGCAAATGGGAGAATAATTTTTTTTTCATAGCTTTACTGTTATAACGTAAAATTCTCGTAATTTTCCCAAATTTTCTCTGCATTATTATTATTATAGAATATAGGAAATTATTAATCTTTATTTTTCTCTTACGTGTCTTTAATCTCTTTTTAAAGATAGCAATAGACAGTTTGTTTATTTCTAAGATGTTAATCTTGGAAATAAATTGTCTACTACTATCTTTAATCACGTCTACTACTGCCTTTAAGTATGGAATCAGCATCTAAACTTCACATGAGAAAAATCTGTCGTTGTATTTTTGATTTAGCTGCATCCAATTAAAATGAAAATGAGCCATCGCAAAGAAACTGAAAAACGAAAAGCAAATGAAAATGAAAAGAAAATGAAAAAAAAAAGGAAAGAGAAATATCTCCTAAACAAATCTTAACTAATAAGTTTGAATGAAGTGTCAGAAAAAAAGAAAAAAGTTAAAGGCCGTTGAAAAATACGTTCACGAAATAACTGAAAAAAAAACCTACTATAAATAGAACAAAATTAGAACAAGACAATATAGAAAGTAAAACGGATATACCAGGATACAATATAATTGATAATGGCTGTCACCTCGTTGTCGCAAAATATCATTGCAAGACTCAGGTTTGATGTACGATATCAAGCAATGCCTCGACAAGAGATTTTTAAAGTAGAGAAAGAAATTGCACTGGGTCCATCCCACTCTCTAATAAATAACAGCATGAACCCAAAATGAAGAACCAGTCAACATCACTGGATGCTGTCAAGCTACGGGTGTCATGTTGAAGTTTTTTCTTCTCCTTGTTGGATAACTTAACAAAGTCTAACACTCCCACTGGGCTTACCGGGTGTCTGGACACCGACCCTGGTATTTTTACATCTCTGCGGCTACAATATAATTGCGGGTCTGTTAACATGAATAAAATACGTTCAAAATTACTCAGTGGAGTTTCAACTGTTTCTTCAGTATATAGCTTTTCAAGAACAGCATTGGAAACATTTGCACAAGCCGTTTCTACATCGAGTTCAATGCCTAATGGCGACTTTCTGTTTCACGTTTGATCGTAATTTTAAGCTCATGGATGAGACGCTCTATCCTGGATGTTGAGCACTTTTACCTTTTAAATACAGCATACATTCAAACTATATTTTATATATATATATATATATATATATATATATATATAGTTTATGAAAAACTAGGTAATCCATATGGGTAAACCCAAGGAGGATAAAATCGAGAGAGCTCAATGTAAATCCAGAGCAAATAATTTAGATAAAAACAGACCACTTTAAGGTTCCATGTAATAAATTATTACACCACAGCCCTTTTTAGTGACTGCAGATCATCAGACTACTTCCAAATGTTGAAACGAAAAACGAAGTAAAGTCTGAGGATCCGCAGTTCTTTAAAAGGGCTGTGGTGAAATAATTTATTACATGGAAGCTTAAAGTGGTTTTATTTTTATATATATATATATATATATATATATATATATATATATATATATATATATATATATATATATATAATACCTATTGGTAATTGGTAGGGATAATTCCAAGGAGGACATTAATTATGTTATATTTTTATATAAATTTAATTTTTATTTTAACTTACTTTATTTTATTGGTGCAGATTATTATTATTATTATTAATTTGAAATTGTGATGATTAGAATATGATAATGGGGTTTCACTGTCTGAAATAACATGACTATTAGACATATTATTGTATCTATTTTAATTCTGATCAACCTCTTACCTTACTCTGTATATTGAATTGTTCAGCCCTTTAAGGAAAAATTTATTTCTAGGTGAACCTATTGGCTCATATTTAATTCTTCCATCTTTCCTTTCTTGTTTTCCATTCTCTCTATGGATGCTGCTGCTATTTACATTAAGTGTGCTACAAGTAATGTAATAGTCATTTCCCTTCGCGATAATTTGTTTCCAATCAACAAAATGTCCGAAATAAAACAAAAAAATGAATAAAATTACCCTTTTTTACTTAAGGCTATCTGTTGGAAATACTAGATCAATACATCAATAAGTTTCCACAATGATATATATATATATATATTTATTAAAGACATTTTATTTATAGAGCAAGTATTTAATAAATCTGTTTATTAAACAGTATTAAATAACATTTACCGGCCTGAATGTCCGAGAAATTTTCATAGAAAATATTCGTTCATAGACAGGATTCGAACCTGCATCCTATACGGAACCGTCATATACGCTGACGTGCCTTGACATTCAGGCCGGTAAATGTTATTTAATTTGTTTATCATAAACAGAGCATTTGTTTAAATACTTGTATCTATATTTCTGTATCTATAAAATAACAACGTTAAACATAAATAAAAAAATGTCTTTAATAAATAAATTGTCGGACCCGTCCATTTTTTAACATATGACGTCATTTGTTTACATTCGATACGCCAGATTTTATAGAATGAATGAGATTCATGGAAGATTGTAGTTTATAACAGTAAATTGACCTTGTCTAGGTTCATGGTGGCCGAGTGGTCAAGGCACGTCAGCGTATATGACGGTTCCGTATAGGGATGCAGGTTCGAATCCTGTCTATATGAACGAATATTTTCTATGAAAATTTCTCGGACATTCAGGCCGGTAAATGTTATTTAATACTGTTTATCATAAACAGAGCATTTGCTTAAATACTTGTATATAAAATAACAACGTTAAACATAAATAAAAATGTCTTTAATAAATAAATTGTCGGACCTCGTCCATTTCTTAACATATATATATATATATCAACACTCAGTGGCAACAGAATGTTTCATGCTAAACGCAACCGTTACGCCACATGCGTTGTGTTTTTCTTGACTATTTATATATACGGGTCAGTGATGCATTGTGGGTACTCTGTTGCATTGTGGATAGTCAATTCTAACGGTTATTTTGGCGGGAATGGTTGGTTAATTTGTTTATTATTTACTTTATTTATTTGGGTTAATTTATTTTACTTGTTTTTATTATTTATTTTTATTTATTCTTTTCAATTTTCGATTTTTAAGTAACGTATAAAATTTTGTTTTCGTGTCTGCACTTTGAGATGAGTTCTGATCCTTTATTTCGTAGTTTCATTTGATCTGGTAAGATATTCATACGTATTTTTCCTCCAAACAAAGTTTCCAGTTTTTGGATTGATTGTTGTAGGCTGGTGTTCTTTTACATATTTTTCATGATGTTTTTGGTGTTGTTTGCTTTTTGTTTTTAATTTCCGAGATATATTTGGAAAGCATTGTGCTGTTCGTGTATTTATTTTTTGTGAAAGATTTTTATGTACGTAGTTTTTTTGTTTCCAGAGTCCTTCAGTTACTCCTATGTATATTTTTACTTCGTTATCTGATGATTTTACCGTGGCTTGTTATATTACATTGTTTTCTAAGCAATTGCCTTTTAAGGGACATTCGTTCTTTATTCTGCAGTTACCCGTGACTTTCATTTGTTCGGGTGGTTTGTTGAAAGTTTTCCTAATGTGCTTTTTTATTATTTGTCATATACTCGGTGCAACTGTAGCTGATTTTTACTGTGTTTTTGTAGAAGGGAAGGGTTTGTGTAAGAGTTTGATGAATATTTTTCCTACGTTTGTTTTTACGTTTATATTGTACGGTGGGTTGAACCATATGATGTTTCTCTTCCTGTTGGCTGTTTTTGTCATTTATGGTGTGTATGTGTGTTGCCGGGAATCCACTATTTTGCACGGCTGTTTCATAGTCTTTCTTAGCTTCGTTGAATATGGTTTCATTGAAAGAATTTTCGGAAAGTCTGCGGTTAAATGATTTTGGTATCTGTTTGATTATAGATGGCCGGTGGTTGGAAGATGTGTGTATATACAGTGGTTTATTATTGGGTTTTCTGTACGGTTTATATGTACCTTTTCGTAGTTTGAAGGTGATATCTAGAAAATCTACTTCATTTAGGGTAGTTTTTATGTCTATGTCGAATCCCATATTTTTCAAAATCTGTATTATTGCTTTTCTAGTCTTGTCCGTGTTTTGTTTGTTATAGTTTCTTAAGATTATGAGACCGTCGTCACTCTAGACTCCTGTATCATTTCTATCTATTATTTTACTTAGTTCGTGTAATAAATATATATCTATGAATTCGCAGGTCTCTGCACCATCAAAGCTTCCCGTTGTAGTGTCAAAGTTACCTTCTTTCTTTATCCATGCGTCTTCGTTGTCGAATAGTAGCGGTTTTTGGGAGTATTTAATGATTTTGATTATGTTTGTGTTTATTCTTATTTGTTCCTCGGCTAAGGTGATGGCCTTATCTAGCATGAGTTTGCTTATAGAAAGGTAGAATCCTTTTATATCTAGTATAAATTGGCAACTGTTTATTTTTTATGTTTTTCCACTGACTTACACCAAACTTCTTCCTTAGCTCTGAATTAATTCTCTCTAGTATGGTTTTACTTATCTTACCTAATTCACTTTTGAGTGGGTTTATCAGTTTGCATGTTGAGTTGGTTTTGAAATTTATAGTTTTGTCCGCTGCGATAAATAATTTTTTTGAACTGTTTATTTTAGTTATATCATCTTTTAGTTTTTTAGAAGGCATCATGTCGTTTATGGAATTATATGTTAGGTAAGTCTTTCTCGAAGTCGTCTAGTTCTTGGTATTTCCAGCTTAGGCTTGATCAAGCATCACAACGTCAAACTCTCTGCTCTCGGGCAGAGAGGAAGCCAGACAAGGCTGTGCCAAAGGGCAGAGTTTTGTCTGGGGAGGTAGGCAAATGCGACCCCGTGTATGCAGGGTCTAAGATGAATTGTTGCACGAGCCAACGGGCTAGGATCTCCCCACATAAAAATCGGCCTTATGCCACATCTTGCTTCGTGGAGAGGTCCGGTAAATACCCGTCTGACGATAGCGCTTAGCACTTAAACACTCTGTCGCCTCTGAGTGTTGACTTCAATGTTCACATTTATATTTACACACGCTCATATCTCTGATATTGTGCACTTTATCCCATAAATATGGCACACTTTAAAACCTTCATATGTTCTTCATATAGATATAGTGTGTATTTAGACAGCAATCCCTCATTTATACATGTTTCATTAAAGGCGACAGAAAAGGTACTAAGATTAAGCTTAGTTTTTGTGTTTCTTTTTCTGAAGATTGTGTAGAAACTGTACAAAAATTCCGTAATTTCGAGCACTTTCGGCTATAATTTTAGCCATTACAAGGATGATTTTATTTTCACTGTTTAACTGGATGTATGGGTTATGTGTATATATCTAGAAGTATAGGAATGTTTTCACAATTCCAGTAGCCTTTTTGAATGAATTTATTTTGTTCAAGGCTTAGTTTGACTGCCATCATTAATTCTAATGGATTTAAACTAGAAAGAAAAACAAACTTCAATTAAGCTATCCGCTGTTAAAATGTGTATACATTTGGGGGAGATACCATACACATATAACTATATATATATATATATATATATATATATATATATATATATATATATATATATATCGAATTGACTTTTGCGTTTATTTTCGATGGTAGTTTTGGATTTGGATTTAAATCAATTTATTTTACAAAATATCGCTTTTTGTTGTTTTACTTATGAATTTTATCCTCAAAAATGAAATAATATTGGCAGCATTTTACGTTTTTCTTTTATTCTAAGAAAATGCGTGTCACACGTCAAAACACATTTGTACACTTTATGGATAAGGTTATGTAAATGACCAAACATGACAAAAGTGATTTGTAAGAAATGCTGAAAGACTTAGATGATTTTGGCATAGATAAGATCACCGAAATAACAAATGAAATCTAGAACAGCGGGGATTTACCGGAAGGACTCTTCATATCTATGCCTAAGAGACCAGGTGCAAACAAACACGAACTCCACCAAACAATAAGCCTAATGAGCCACGTGACAAAAAACATAATAATGATTTACTCATACAAATCAAACAATTTAACCCTTAATAGGTAGGGAAGAAGTGGGTTCATGCCTTTCCCAACTTTATTTGCGCGTCAGTGAATATAACGAACCCAATTGGAATTGGAACTCAACTACCCGACTTCCAATTACCAGCTGTTATTCATTACATAACCCCCACATACAAGGTTACAGCCCTTGATATTCCCAAGTGGTTACCCATCCAAGTACTGACCAGGTCTGACGTATTTTAACTTCAGTAATCGTACGGGAACCGCTTCCATGTGATATTGCCGTAAGCCCCGTACATTCTGTGGATATAATCTAGAAGATAAATATCTAATATTAATATGTTTATAATTTGCGAAATACAGGCATGTATAATGCGATTACAACTTGCAGGTCAAGTTGTGCGCATGCGTGATGGAAGGATACCGAAAATCCTGCATGATACTTGTCGGAAAGTGAGCAGACCCCAATTGTGCTACAAGAATAAATTTAAGCAAAATCTAAGTTCTATTGGCGTCCATCTGTCGCCCCTTTAGTAAGTCGCTTCCAATCATGCCAATTGCGAGAGAGTGTGCCTAAAAGATACTACAACATTTAAGAGGTCACACATATTATGTCATCGACATTACAATGTAGAAAACCGCCCGAGCAATCTTCACGAAATGTACAGTTCTATATGTGGAATGTTCTGTGGGTCTCTTGATGGCCTTAAAAGTTATTGAAGGCACAAACCCAAGTTATCATCAAAGGCATAATGTGTTGTTGAAGGCTCATACGTCGAAAACGAAGGAAGAGTCCATCATCTCTCTCTCACTCATACACATTTATTTATATATATGATTGCAAAAGATATTTTGTAGTAGATACCCGTATTTAAAATAAATGCACCCTTTTTTTATTTTAAACAGTGTGTATAAACTCCATCGGCCTGTGTACTCTAGAAATTTTAATAAAGAAAATGTGCAGGTTCTATATATATATATATATATATATATATATAATATCACTTGATAATTAATATGGATAATTCTAAGGAGGATATAAATCAAAAGAGAGGTCAATGTAAGAGAAAAGATAATAATGAATACATAATCCTTAAAAAATCATTCAGATGATAATTTATTTCGTGGACACACGTCCATCGCTTCAGACCAAATTTTACAAAATAAATGGAGTTCATTTTATTTAGACCCAAGAAAAAGAAAAAAAGTAAATTATCACCTGAATGGATTTTTACGAATTCTGTATTCATTATATATATATATATATATATATATATATATTTGATCTGAAGATTGCGTTGAAACATGAAAGAGACTGTTGCCGATTGGTGTTGACGTGTCTACTGTTATATATTCATACGATCTATCTCTGATATTCAGCACTTATCTACATATAATCAAACTATATTTTTATCACACACACACACACACACACACATATATATATATATATATATATATATATATATATGATAATAGGGAGAGAGAGAGAGAGTTTTAAATAGAAGATTAATCTTACACGGCATGCGCCAAATTTTAATATTCGCGTTTCCATTTCAAACATATCGGGGGCATTAAAAGGGTAGCTTTCAGTCTGACGTAGTAAATGAAAAGCATCACAATTATTGCGGCACTTGTCAACTTTTCTTATTACTCTGATGTTTACCTTGAGCAAGTCCCAAGAGCCACTCAAGGCACAGTGTTACAGAGTAAGCGAGACAGTTTATGTGGATATGTGTGTAAGATAACGTTGACCCTAGATTTCAACAATCCAAGATTGCCGTGATCAAGGAACCAGCCTCTTTGCGGGGGGGGAGGGTGAGTCGATTCCACAAAGCAGAGATTTGTGGAAAGAATCTGCTCGAATAAAACGTACTTCTCCCGAATTCAATACGAAGGGAATGGGGGTGTTTCGCTATAATATGCGTGATATGACGGCACATAACTCTGAAGTTGGAACTAAGGAATTTAGTCTGCCTGAACATTTTCTATGGCTATAGCGAGGGAGTACAGAGAGGCTTGTAACTGTTCGGGGATTGTAGAGTGGAAAATAATTTATCACCCAAAAGGACGCGGAGACGCTTTTGGACTCTATCGAGACTGGAAAGTGAAATCTGGGAAGCTCCTGTCCATATAGGGCAGGAGTACTCCTTTTTGTCTGAGGTAGGTAGAGGGTAGCATGAGGAGTAAGATACTTACTTGAGCGAAACAGGAAACTGACTATTTTTACAGTATCTTTATCGTTGGATCGTATGTATGACTTTCACTTGAGGTCTGGGTTGAGTCTAAGTCCCAATAGGCGTACATGGCACAGGGCCTCACTGAGGGAACACCAGTCCATCGCGATCGGTGAAAGTTCTGGGTCCGATCGTTGATGATGGTAAGTCACTAAGTTTGGTTTTTCGAGGCATTGAATTTGACCAGTAAGTTTATCCCCACCCCATACTGATCTGTAAGGGCTAGATCAGAATTGAGATCAGCTTCCAAGCTCTCTTTATCAAAAGATTTGAATGTGCACCGAGATAACATTGTATCATCAGCATAGACATTCATAAATGATCGGAGTATAGTCTTAGGCAGATCATTCACGTAAAGTAAAATGAGTCTTGGACCGAGAATCGAACTTTGTTGAACGCCCTCGTCTATCGTTCGAACTTCGAAGGACTGTCCGTCAGCAAATACCTTCATCGACCTACCCGTTAGGAAAGATTTTATAATTAAGAAGACTCTTCCAGTGATTCCATATCCAGAGAGCTTATGTAGTAACCCTTTATGCCACACCTTGTCAAAGGTATTTTGAAATATCTATTCCGATTGTCCTTGAGCTATATTTGTTGTCTTATGCCTCATAAGAGAGTAATGGTTCTTTTGTACCTCACTGATTCTGTGAGTGAGGATATCAGCAGTGGACGGAACCAATCGAAAACATTACTGTTTGTCGTTCAAGACATTGTCACTATTAAGGTGATCAACAACCTTCTTGCTGATTATAGCGTCAAAAAGTTTGCTAATGACACTGAGGAGGCGTATGTGTTTATACTGCGACACTGATGTGCGCTCACAAGCATTCTTGAAAAAACCAGGCATAAGGAAGGATTTCTTCTTCAAGCAGCGATTAAATAATTTCGCTAAGATCGGAGATAATTCCGGGTTAATATTCTTAAAGACAAACATTGAGATTTTAACTGGACCGGTAGTCTTCCTAGGTGAAGACTTTTGAGACATCCCCGGATGTAATGAAAATATTACTGAGATTCTGCTTAGCGAGAGGGGTGGGTGGGAACAGCTGACCTTTGTTATCTAATGTTGACTTACAGACAAAAATCGTGGCGAAGAGCTTTGTCTGATGAGAATGAGGTGACCACGAGGTCAATTTATAATAGTAGGTATCGACACTTTGCCTCTATTCAGAATTTAGTTTGGAGAATTTCCAGAATTCCCAGGATCCAATTTATTTGCTTTCAACCTTGTCTTCGACTGATTGAGCAAAGATCCACTTTGCATTTTTTGAACATTACAGTACCATTATCGTGAGGAAGATAATAAGTGAAAATGAATTCCACACTGTGGCTAAGTGTCACGCGGAAGCAAATATACAGGGGATCCTGATGCTTGTTTTTTGGTCTCTGTCACCTGGAAAGCCGTTTTCAATATAGGCGCAGAATCCGTGGTTATTGCGATTTTGATGGTCGTGTTTAGCTATTTGGGGTGAGTAGCCCGGTATTGCAAGTTCCTGCACCATGAAAGAGATATCAATACCAGTTTCAGACAGGGATAGGAGGTCAGGTTTGGCGTCAGAAGGATGGAGTTACATTGGTCTAGAGGATGGTGAAACTGCGGTCTACGATTGTATGTTGAGGTTGGGTTTGATTTTTTGTTCAATTTAGTTGTGTCTATATTCATCTGTTTCTTTGTTTAGCGGCACATCAACTGCTAATGGGTCATTTAATGCGGAAATTAATTTTCGTGGTAGCATTTGTAATTTTATTTACAAAGAAGTACTGGTGGTAAGTTTTTCAATATGAAAATGCATTCCTAGCATTATATATATATATATATATATATATATATATATATATATATATATTAAGACATTTTTATGTTTATACATTCTTTTTATAGATAAAAATATTTAAGTAAATGCTCTGTTTATAATAAACAGTATTAAACAATATTTACCGGCCTGAATGTCTGGAGAAATTTTTCCCCGAAAATATTTGTCCTCCGAATATTAAAATAATTGTAGGACTTTGTCCATTTCATAATGTGTGACGTCATATATATATATATATATATATATATATATATATATATATATATATATATATATATAGTGATTGTAAAAAGTAACTCCTTATTTTATGTATGATGGAATTTCCCGGCTTACGTGAGGCCCCATCATACATAAAATAAATAAAATCACCCCATATATATATATATATATATATATATATATATATATATATATATATATATATATATATATTACTAGCTTAAAACCGCTATATCGGACAGTCTTTAAGCTACCTCCTGCGGAGGGCTATTGATTGAACCTTCGGCTTGTCCATGAGTTTGAGAATCTTGAAGTCTTTGCATATTTTCAGCATTTGAAACTCTCCTTGCTGCCGTTTGGTCTGGTTTCTTATTTGCACGGGGATTTTCTTTTCCTCGCTGCAGCCTTGGCTCTTTTGATTGCAATCCGGTCTTCTATTGGCGGAGATTTCTTTTTGTGATACTGCTGATGTACGCGACAGGCAACGATAAACTACAGAATAACTCAAAACTGATTGCTGCATTTAAGTATTGCATTAATATTTAAGCTTACCCTTTAAAAGTTCAACGATAATTCTTATGCCGCCACTTAATTTAAAGACATTTTGATGTACGTAGGTCCTTACTTTACGTACAAACAATTATTTTTATTTCATGGGTGACTTTCGCTGGATTTCGCAAGTAATTTCGGTTATTCCCAAATTTATTTCCAAGTTATAAAATTCCTCTCAAAAACTCATAAAAAATCACTGAAAACAATCGTAGTAATGAAAACTTTGGGATTCTCAAATTTCAGGATTGCGTCTCCGAATCCAGCTTTCAATGTTTTTATTTTTCTCACGGAGTCAGCCTGATTTGTTGTGGTACGGCCTCTAGGGGTAAAGTTGAAAAAGTGTGACGCATTGATACACTGACATTGGCATTTATTATATAGAAGAAGATGAGCTATTGAGAGTTGTGTCCCTTTAACTGAAATAGCATGACAAACTGGCATTCGCATTTATTTATGTAGAAGATCTTGGAAATTCAGACAGGCCGAGAACTTTTCATCAATACCTAAAATTGATACCAGTGTATTAATCGATTGTAAAGTCAGTCTGCCTTTTCCTTTCATTTCTTTTTTTTTCATGGAATCTTTTACTGATGGAAAATGTCTTTAATAATATAAAAAGGAACAATGTTCAGCGGGTGTGCAGAGACGTTTAGCCAATACAGTGCCCCTCAATGTCGTGTATTATAATAAAGACGAGAACACAAAATCGGAGGAAATATGCAACACTGGATTAAATGCTTGCACCATATTTCATGCAACAGAGGTTATATTTCCCGCCACGAGAAAAAAAAGTAAAATGGCGTAAATCTCTCTCCTCCTCCCTCCTCTCTCTCTCTCTCTCTCTCTCTCTCTCTCTCTATATATATATATATATATATATATATATATAATGAGAAGAATCTAGGTTATGTATAAGGAGAAATCACTAGCTCAGTGAAGGGTAAATAAAGTAACGTCGAAGTTGTAAACTAGTTATTCCTCTCATGATTTTTTATGTTCAAGACAATGAATTGAGGCCCAGGGAATCATACCTCTCCCCAGACAGTACCAAGTTTAATGGACAACAGGAAAACAAGCAAAAATAAAAGAAAGTAACAAATAAATAGGAGTAAGATAAAAACCATAAAAATACTGGAGGAAAAGATTTTTTTTTTAAAGATAAGAAAAGTATATCCTGGTTATTTACATACATTTTCTTGCCCCATCCAAACCCCAACACAGGCATATTGATTTTAAAACTATATATATATATATATATATATATATATATATATATATATATATATATATATAATCTGAGTTTCACTTTTTGCCTGTTGGCTATTAACCAAGATTATTTTTATGACTGATTTAGCATTTCTTTTCGGTCATTTTCTTGACGAAAATGCATAGATTCTAAACCGCTGGCCCAAATGCTCTCCGTGATTGAAAGAATTTAGAGAAAATGTACAAAAATGACGAAAGGAAATGAGATAGGCGTGAAAGCATGATGAATATCTGGAATGAAGAAATGTTATAATAAGACGAAGAAGGGGAAGGCGTGTGAGAGTAGAGGAAGAGGGCGAGTCTGATAAAAAGGAAAGAAATGTGTTAGAGGAAAGTGTGAGAATAATAGGAGGAGGATGAAGGCGTGAGAAGAAAAAGATGAAGAGTACGAAGAAGGGGAAAAGGATGGTGTGAGAAGAGGATGAGGAGGAAGGGAAGAAGAAGAAGAAGAAGAAGGTGTGATAAGACGACGACGAAAAATAAAGAAAAAGTGTAAGAAGAGAATAAAGAGGATGTTATAAGAAGATCAAGAAGAGGAAAGGGAAGGGGTGGGACGACGATGACGTCGACGAAGAAGAGTAAAAGTGTAAGAATAAGAGAGGAAGGATGGCGTAAGAAGAAGGAGAAAACGAGGAAGGTGAAAGAAGAAGAAGAAGAAGAAGAAGAAGAAGAATGTGTTGAGAAGACGACTACGACGAAGAAGGGAAAGGTGTAGGAATAAGAGACGGAGGAGAAGGAAGAAGAAAAGGAGTAATGTGGAAGAAGAAGAAGAAGAAGAAAGATTAGGTGTGATAAGACGACAACGAAGTGCGTGAAAAGACGAAGACTGCAAGAAGAACATGGAAAATATGTAAAAATGACGGAGAAGGTGTGAGGTGAAAGACAAAGATATTGTCGAAGGTGTGACAAGGAAATAAGGAAAGGGTTAAAAAGTGGTAATTAGAAAATGAAAGGGGAATGAGAGGCGAGAAAAAGAAAAAAGAAGTGTTAAAAAAGAAGGAAATACAAAAAACTTTAATAAATGAAAAGGAAGATAAACATGAAACGACTTATTCTATATGTCATATGCCTTCAAAACATGGGCAATTATGGCTCTCCTCATCTATTCTTTGTGGCCTTAAATAGCGTATTTCCTTTGGCAAGTCTCTCGCCCGTTTCAGCATTCGTTCTCACAAAATAGGTAAATAGCTTCCTATCATCCCCTATCTCTCTTCGATATGCTCTGTGAGAATAAAGTTTTCCAAGCCCACACTTCCTCATTATACGTCCAAGAATTCATTATTCCAGTGTCTCTTTGGATTTTGGGGTCATGTTTTCCGTTCTTTGGTAAAACTACTCCCAGATATTTAAATCACAAAACTTGTTTGATTTTCACATCTCCATTTCGTACTTAGCATCTTGGGCTGTTCCTTTTTCTGCCAAGCACGCATTCTATCTTCTTATGGTTGATGGATAGTCCTATCTTTTCATTTCTTCACCACCTTGTCGGGAAGTTCCTCGGATTGGATAATGTAGAATGACTTCTTGCCTTCTTGCTGAAGTTCCTCTTAACAGTTTTAGCCTTGTATTTATAAAGACCTGTTGAAGTACCAGTGTCAGTCATTTTCAAGAACCAAATGTGGTCTGGCAGCCAGACTTTCTTTCTTTCTTTGTATTCTGGTATTCTACCTACTACATGGGCAGCATATTAATTCTTGAAAATGAGACGGGCGAAAGTACTCGAAACTACAGCAAATCCCAGATGAACTCCTGGAAGTTTGGCCACATTTTTGATCACAATACACAACACATCATTATTCGAAAATTGGAAAAATACGGTAAAATATTAAACAGACAGATCTATATATATATATATATATATATATATATATATATATATATATATATATATATAGAGAGAGAGAGAGAGAGAGAGAGAGAGAGAGAGCGAGAGATAGATAGATCACGCTAAAAATCCACTTTCCTACCTCCACGGTAGTGCGCCGATGGCTTAATGGTTAGAATCTCCGACTGACACCAATTCAGTCGGGTTTCGACCCTAGCTGGAGGCAACCGGATGTCTAGCCACACTGATGAGCTGCGAAACAGTCTGTCTGTGGATGACAATATCTATATATAGATATATATATAGAGAGAGTGGGTGTGTCTGTGTAAGTGCATCTCTGTACGCGTATGCGGGTGTTGCAAATACTTCTCTCTCTACATATGTCATTCTCATTTGCTTTAAATCTCATTGCAAGTGTAAATAGAAGAAAATATTATCTTTTTTTTAAAACTGTTTTCTTGTATCATTTCTCTTTATATTTCGATCAGTCTTTATTATTGTCTATTTTCTTCTGCCAATCTTCACATCTTTTTTGTCAACATAGTAAAAATGAACCTCTCAGTTCGGCACCAATATCCTTAATTAAATTATCGAATGGAAAAAAAAATCGAATATGATGTGCCAACATCAAACATAAGTTATTTCCAGTTGTCAAATTGCTGTCGGATTTTAGGTGGATACTGTCAAAGACGTCTTTATTTACGCAATGCCAAGTTTTGAAATTGAATTTTAGCAAATATTTATTCAGCCGTAATGCGCGGAGATTTACAAATAATTCGAAAATAATTCACAAATATCAGTCTATAAAAGTCTGTCAGTAGAGCAGTATTTTCAGCGGGATATTTTTCAGTGATTTCTACAAAAGATAAGTTGTATGAAACAGATCAAGAAAGACATGGTAAAAATGGCGAGAAAACTGACATGACATAAAATCTATCTATCTATCTATCTATCTATCTATCTATCTATCTATCTATCTATCTATGTATCTATCTATCTATAGATAGGTAGATAGATACGAGACCCAGCGAGAATAGATCCTGCGAAGGTAGGCTTACGATACACAGAGGTCTTAAACAACTATCCAAACTGTGCACTGATAAATCAAGGAAAGACAATGTCATTGTTTTCCTTTTCACATATAAATCTTGAAAATGGATGCAAATAATTAAGTGATCCAGGAAACACCTTCGACTTCTTCTCAATATCAAAGAGAGAAAACGTTTTATCTACATGTCCATGTGTTTAATATAAGAGCTTCTGCTCATAAAACCAACAAAAATGTTGGCCATGGCTGGACCCAGCGGACTGCTCGTAGCAAACCCTTCAATTTCTTTATACATTACAGACTCCTCAGCAAACTCCATAAACTTAATGAAGGCAGTTTCATAAATTGGAGTGGCAGGCAAATGACACTGATAGAAGACATCAGCACAAATATCAATTGTTTCAGTGAACGGGAGACGCATGAAAAGATTGCTAATATCAAACGGCAGCATTAAATTTATTATCAGAGTAAAAAAAAGGAAAAAAAAAGAAAAAGAAAGAAAGAAAATTTTACATTGAAACAATAAAAGTAAACGAATCCTTAATGCAATGAACCGAATAAATCTCCAATATCGATTGTAATGAATTGGACAACCACTTGGCCATTTTATACTTCACTGAACTCATCATAAAATGGATGTGGTTTAATGGGACGCTGTTCTTGTTGGTCTTTGGCAAACCATACAGCTAGGACCACAGAGAGACTACAGGACTGTTGGCCTCATAGAGGTCCATTGAAATATTCTTGTCCCTAACTTGAGCAAGCATTTCTGAAATTTCAACTCAAATAGACTTGGCCTTATCATGCGTGCCACATGGTTACACGAATCAGTCAATTTTGTTTACGTATTCGTCATAATACAATAGAACTACACCTACACACTTATCGGATTTACTAATAACAATAGATTTAATCAGTACACTTACTGCATATCGACATGAACAATTTCAGTATGTCCGTTGTTTTTAAAGCATTAACACACACACACACACACACACACACATACATACATACATACATACATACACACACACACACACACACACACATATATATATATATATATATATATATATATATATTACCTTAAATCTTATTTTACATGCCTACCTGCATCTGAGTCGACGTTCCGTTTATTTTTTTAAACGTTGTTTATATAGTCTACAGACCTACGTAACTGAGAAATAAAAATAATCACGTTTAAAGTGATAAGAATATGTCGAATTATATATATATATATATATATATATATATATATATATATATATATATATATGTAGAATTATATATATATTCAAAATAACACGAAAATAAAATAGTTTAAACAGTGCCTGATGAAAATAACGCTTTTAGAACAAAAGTCACACACTCACGCGCGAACGCCCGTGCGCACACACAGGCATGGCACACACACACACACACACACACACACACACATATATATATATATATATATATATATATATATATACGTTGTCCATTAATGGTTCTACTCTTTGGCGAGACCTTGTTCACACCACTGAATCAATCCACTGATTCAGCCTGAAGGAGGGGCTTTCACAGAGATATTCCAATGATTAGATTATCAATATTGGAGGCACTAATTTTGAGGAAATTCTCAAATCCCCTGTTAGCACTGTTTCTTTATTCATATCCAGCTCTTCTGTTATGAGTCATATCTTTGATCTGGGTACACAATATTTTTTGTTTATCGGATCATCGTGCATATTTCCCGTCCATGAACTCTAAGCCTCACTCCAAAACACACAATCTTACTTGAGCAGAAAATGCGCTTTGCAGGAGAAAAATAAAAGCTTGCCAGTAATCTACTCCTCTGGACACTTCGCCAAGACTCAAGACGGGTCGTTCAGCAATAATCTATATTGGCCAACTAATGATTTTTCCGACCTTGATGCAGGACCATGATGGTTGCCTAGATAGACTCGTGAACGTCCCAACTTGCTCGAACGAATATTGTTCACCACAAAATCCTTTTATAAGGGCTAAAGTTTCATTTGTACTTTTACCAATCATCACCCAAAGGAATTAGTCTTCTGGTCTGCGTTTCAAGAAAGTGTAAGTGTGAATATTCCCAGATGTGTTCGGTTTCTAATGTTTTCTTGACTCATTATTGTAGCGCGCATATATATATATATATATATATATATATATATATATATATATATATAGCATTTACTTTTGAAAAAATGCTCAATACAAAGTAGAGCAATATATTATTATTATTTTTATTATAAGAGAGTCTAATAAAAATATGTTGAAATCGCTACACAAACTTTCCATGTTTCAATACTTTGATTGTACTTCTTCAGGCGATGGTAAGTAACTGGTGATTAAATGGCATTTAAGGAAATTTAAAAAGCAAATTATTACCTCTTTTCCGAAAGTTAAAGGGAGTGAAAACATAAGGTAAGAATTAAAATTAGATTTGTGGGTATGTCTTGAATAACCAATTAAATGTCAGTTCTACGCTAAATAGAAAAATAAGCTCAGAGGGTGAAGGTGGGTGAGTTATATTTTCATGTCATGATAAACCGGAACATAGACAGGCCAATGTTAACGATTGCCGAAAATATGTCAACGGCATTTACAGATAATATCAACGAACCACCCACATTCCTTTTGCATTCCATCGGTAAGAAGAAATTCCATTTGGACATTCTCTTCCTAAGAGCGGCTGCTTTGTGGTAAGACTCTCGGGAGAATTGCACCTCCGAACACTACAACCATAACCTCATCAAGTCTAGCTTCTACAGTTATCTATCCTACTGTTAAATACCGTATATAAATTACTATAATGTAGTTTGTAACTCTTTTATTTATTATTAGTTGCGTCTCTGTCAGGGGCGGCTCCGTCAAAGGACAGTCGCAACTGAGGAAAATTATACTGAGAGGTGTTCGGCCTAGGGAACAGCTGCACGAGGCCGTGCCCTCTCATTGTACTAGAGGGAGGGATCGGTGCTCGCACCGAGGCCAGCGCAACCGACGGTTGCGGGGGGCTAAGGGGAATTTTTGTTCCTGTCCCGGGCGTACGCGCTCGGGATCCCACCTAAAAATAGACCTTGTGTCACATCTCGTCCTAGTGGGGAGACAGAGTAAATACCGCAGGGGAACGGTGATATAAAATGTTCAACTGTCAAACTCTCTGCCTTAAGCAAAGAGGAACCCGGACGAAGGTTTGTTGAAGAACCCACGCTAAACCGGCCTTGTGCCACATACGACCCACGTGGTGGGGGGCGTTAAATATAACTGTTAAATACCGTACATATAAACACTAATGGGTATGTCCAAATCCTCATAAATACGTTGGACACTATTGTAAGTGGGGGTAATATGCTGTCTATGTAGTCCACCACTAGCAGTGGTTTACCTACTTCACGCCGCTGGCGAATATTGTATTTTGTTGATGTTATAAAGATTACCATTTCATTTCCAGTCTCCGTTTTGGTTATTCCTCATTCAGTAATCCTTTCTAGGTTACAACACCTACATATCCTCATAATGTACAATTCGTAAGTCCGTAAAACAGCCCTACAAATCTACCAATAGAAGACAACGATCTTGCTTCCCCTCCCGAGTCAACGGTACTGGTGCTGAGGGTGGGTTGTGTGTTTTATGCTAAGGACATAGGAGGTCCATAGTTCGGATGAGAATGATCTGTAACAGAAAATCAACATCCTTCAACAAGTGATCTAAGAAATAGAACGCAAGAGAAAATTATGTCATAATCAATATGTTGAAATTCCACACTACTTCAAATAAAAGGTTAGGAAGGAAACTTCTGTCCATTTTGGAAAGAGTGATAACAGCTTCTGGATTTGAAAAACCCACTTTTCTAAAAAATTTTTAAAAGAAAAATTTTATAAATTTCAACCGACAGTAGTACTGGCTGCTCTGTCAATGGATAGAGAAAATTTCCTCACAAGGAAACGGCTAATATCATCACCATTGCCATTATTCAATAACCATCTACCTTGTGTATAAATGAAAGGGTGAAAGAGAGAGAGAGAGAGAGAGAGAGAGAGAGAGAGAGAGAGAGAAGAGAGAGATTTTTTCTACTATTTTGTAATGAAAATAGATTTTTATTTACAGACATCAATTAAGTTAATATTGACAAAATGAATCATATTTATAGAATATAAATGTTAATTATGACTTTACACATATTTAATTTGTAGCAAATTATTTGTAAAATTAAATTTATTTTTGTAAAGAGCCCGCGTTAATATATACCTAAGAAAAAATTAATTTCTCAGATAATTTTAACGTGTTGCCTATTTTTGAAATTTAAATATAAAATTCTGTGTGTGTGGGTGTGTGTGTTTCTGTTTGAAATGTTGCTTTACTGTAAAATGAATGTAAAAACTGAATGTAATTTACTTACAAGAGGAGGAATTAGAAGTGACATCAACAAGTTAAAATTATTGCCACAAACACTTAGGAAAATATATAAAGTCCTCTTTGGAATAATCCCTATCAATTACATCTAGGAAATATATATATATATATATATATATTTAGCTTTTGTTTATTATCTCTTGCCTTGATAAACGAATCGCGTTAGCAAGAGCTAACTACTATTTCCCGAATGTCTATTTTATTCCATATATATATATATATATATATATATATACTACAGTTCAAAACTTTGAAGCAACCCCCATAGAATGAACTTGACAGAAGAGTGAAAAAAAATGAAAAATGCACGTAGAATCATTGAAAAAAGAATGGATTCAGTGTGATCTAACGGGTGTGATTTGGATTAATTTATTTTAATTATTTTGTTTGTTTATTTATTTTATTTTATTTTTTATTCTCAGTTTTCGATTTTTAAAGAAATGTAGTAAAAATTTGTTTTCATGTCTGCATTTTGAGATGAGGTCGGATCTTTTATTTAATAATTTATTTTGGTCTGGGAAGGTAATGATAGCTATTTTTTCCTCCAAGCAAAAATTTGCAAGTTTTGGTTTGGTTATTGTAGGCTGATGATCTTTTCCTTATTTTCCAAGATATTTTTGGTGTGATGTGCGTTTTGTTTTTAATTTCCCAGATATACTTAGAAAGCATTGTGCTGTTCGCATATTTACTATTTGTAAAAGATGTTTTGTATGCATAATTTCTTTCTTTCCAGGGTCCTTCAGTTACTCCTATGTATACTATTTCTCATTATCTGGTGTTTTTATCGTGGCTTGGTATATTATGTTGTTTTGTATAACCCAAACAAATTACCAAATCACACCCGTTAGAAGAGACGTAATAGAATAAATAAACAAAAAATAAAAAAAAATCAATAAACCCAAATAGATAAAGTAAATAATAAAAAAATTAACAAACCAATATGGCCAAAATATTAGACTGTAAAAATCAAACCAAAAATCGGGCGAAATACATAGCTGTAGCTGTTATATAACGATAAAAAAATACTACGTTACTTAAAAATCGAAAACCGAAAAGTGTAAATAAAAATATACAGTAAATAAAAACATACAGTATAATAAATAAATAATAAAAAACAAGTAAAATAAATTATTCTAAATTAATCCAAATAAATGAATAAATAAACAAACTAACAAACCACTCCCGATAAATTAACCGTTAGAAATAACAAGTAAAGTTAAATAAACCAAATAAATAAATGAAGTAATAAACAAGTTAAAAACTGCTCCCGCCAAATAATAGTTAGAATAAACTACAGCAATCAAACCCAAAATTGAATAGTTTTATCTTCCCAAAACAAAGCAAAATTATTAATAAAACACCGATTAAAATGAAAATAAATAAATAAATATATAAGAAATAAAAATAAAAAATAAAAATGCGAATAACAAATAAAAATAAATAATAGCAAGCAAAATAAATTAACCCAAATAAATAAATAAATAAATGATTAAATAAACAACTTCCGGCAAAATAACCGCTAAAATAGATTACTGATAGTGCACCTATGACACGTATATATAAATAGGCGGGGAAAAAAAACAACAAACGTGGCCTGACGATTGCATCTACCATGAAACAGCCCCTTTCCTCTCAGTGTTGACTTCCATGTTCACTTTTATACTTACACACGATCTATCTCTGATATTGAGCACTTTATCCCATAAATATAGCACAACTTAAGACTATATTTCTCTCTCTCTCTATATATATATATATAGTGGCTGACTATTATTATATATATATATATATAAATAAATAGCAGGACAGACTGGGTTCTATAGCCTTGGATGGCAACTGGTCTAGGAGAAGGACAACTCTGAATTCAAAACCTGCGGAGGGTCGTTTGGGAACCTTGTGACATTCGGTGCACCAGGTCTCTGTCTTCGTCATTTCAAAAAGTTTGGATGGTCCTGCACAAGGCCTTCACCACTATAATCAAATCTCATGTGCCGGTGTCGGGCTGTCGGTTTCCTGGAAACTGATCTGCTTGACCCTCATACGTCGAATCTCGACGGGAGAGTCGATTATATATATATATATATATATATATATATATATATATATATATATTATGAAATGGACAAAGTCCGTCAATTACTTTAAGACATTTTATGTTTATACATTCTTTTTATAGATACAAATATTAAAGTAAATGCTCTGTTTATAATAAACAGTATTAAACAACATTTACCGGCCTGAATGTCCGAGAAATTTTCATAGAAAATATTCGTCCTTCGATAGGATTCGAACCTGTATCTTATACGGAACCGTCATATAGCCTGACGTGCCTTTTAACCGAATCGGTCGAATATATATATATATTATAATAGCTGGTATTTATCAATATATATTTTTATATATATATATATATATATATATATATATATATATATATATATATATATATATATATATATATATATATATATATAAAATACACACACATACATACATATATATATATGTGTGTGTATGTGTATAACGGTAAAAATATAGTTTTAAGCTATGCTACATATGGGTTAAAGCTCTCAATATCAGAGTAGAGCGTTTGTGAATATAAATGTGAACATTTAGAACAGCACTCAGTCTGTTGAAACATTTTATTGCTTCTGCCTCATCATTTATTCTTGTGTGAATCAGTTTTTTTTTTTACACTGGTTTTGATGCTAATCAAAAGATATGTACCTGAGAATCCTTTTCTAATTAATCTTTATAGCGTCTTAATGGGACTGCATATACGATAATATACTAGAATATCTAATGACGTGTATTAAATTGTATTATAACTAGTCATAATAATAAGTAATAAATATAATAAGTATAAAATAAATATATGGTAATAATGGAAATATACAAGTAAGGGAAATAATTTCACTGCCAAGAGGTTCATAAGAATGAGAATAATGATTATAATATTAATGATTATAAAACTGAAGCATTAAAGAATAAAGAAAAATGTTATATATATATATATATATATATATATATATATATATATATATGGCCACTCCTATTCGAGGATAACCGTCTACTAGGGCGCTTAGCTAATCCCTACTGCAGACGCTCGATCAGGCACATTTGTGCTTGCTCAACACGTACAGAGCCTACCTGTGGTTTATACTCCCACTATGCTGAACAGACCTTAGTTATAGTTTATGGGAAAGAGCGTCTTATCTAGCGTGATCAACAATTTGATCAAGATCAGCACGCTCAAGACCTCAGCCACGATGACTTGTGACTTCGTGCTAGCACAGCTATCGACGGCCCACAAAAGTTCTGTTTACCCAATTTCATTCACAACCCGTGGTATGGTTTTCGGGAACTTTACAAAGGTGCCGCACCCTGTGACCGACCTCGATCCAGTTCGATAACATCAGAACGTCACCTTCTAGACAAATCGACTGAGTTGGTCGTCTTCTGACCATGAGACCATTGAAAATAAAGTTAAAACAATGTTCTGGGACACACACTTAGGGGCTGATGATAGCCGCGCACAGAACGGCTTGAAATAGACTCTATGCTGAGGTAATTATTATTTTTTTTTTTGCTGTAAAAAATACATATGCTTTGTTAAAATAAAAACATCGAGTTCTCTGTGGATCAGTTTTTATAATTAATATTACTAGGATCCACCCGGATTATATACCATCGGATCGATTAACTGTACTATCTATCTATCTATCTATCTATCTATCTATATATATATATATATATATATATATATATATATATATATGGCATATTTGTGTAAAAAATTGCCTTGTATTTATAATTACTTACATGTATATTTGTATTTAAATTATAATTCTATTTGTGTAGTTGGAAGTATATAAGTTATGTTGATGTGTGGTTGTGTACATTATTTTTAAACAAACCTCGTAAATAATAGGGACTTCTCCATTATTAAGATATTTAAATTATGTAACGGTTAATTTTAACTCAGAATTTAGACATTGACTTGTGCTATGGCTGAAGAAAAAATGTATAATTGTTATTAACATAATTTATAGCTCTGTTATTTTACACCGTGCACCATTTTATTAACACTACCACTCAATGAGCGAAGACATATACAGGGTGATTGAACAATAACTCCCTATTTTATGTACGATGGACTCTCTCGTCTTGTAATAATTGTAGTTAGACGGAAGAGTCCGTCATACATAAAATAGAGAGTTACTTTTCAATCTCCCATATATATATATATATATATATATATATATATATATATATATATATAGAGAGAGAGAGAGAGAGAGAGAGAGGCAAAATGAGAACAAATAAGTATAATTCCATTGTACGTAATATTTAATTTAAAAGAGGTCTCAATACAGAGTAGAGTTAGGTATTATTTATTTTAGGATGTTAAAAGAGAAACATGTTAAAAATCGCTACACAATTTCAATCATGTTTCAACACCACACATGTGTCTCCTCAGGCGATGTTAAAATACTGTAATTTGACATCGCCCGAGGAGACATATTTGTAGTGTTGAAACAGGATTGCAATTGTGTAACGATTTTAAACGTTTTTGTTTTAAAATCCTAAAATAAATAAATAATATATATATATATATGTATATATGAAATTGGACAACGCTGAGGTCAACGCTGAGTGGCGTCTGTCAGGTTTCATGTTTCAACAGGCATGAATATTTTGTTCAAGCATGGCCCAGAATGTCACCGCTGGTGTTGACCTCCGCATCCACTTTTACCGTCAATCCTTGATATTGGGCAGTTTTACCCACAAACATAGCATACTTTAAGACTATGTTTTTATCATGTCAGTTCTGATTCTGTCTAATGTAGGCGTTTAATTGGCGTCTGTAACCTTATTCTTATTATGACGGAGAGGAAACTTTGCCAATTAATTTTCCGAAATAGCATACCATTTCTGTTTCCCATTTGAATTGCCTAAATCCAAGTTGCTTCCAAACATCTTGCGCTTATAAATGTCAAAAATCCGAAAATATTATCTCCGATAAAGACCGAATTCTTTGACATTAAATCTCTTTAGTTATTTTCCTACCGAAATTCAAAAGGTATATTCAGAGATAAAAAAAATAAGAACTTTGTAGGTAGCCATTCGTTGAATGCATTTTTTTTCTCAGCCTTTTAGTCGCCTGTAGCGTTCTTTTTCTAATGTACTTGAAAGACTTAACGCACCAACTTGTCCCGAATAGTATTTTGATGCAGTAGCATTCCCCGACTCCATCGGCAACGTCATATTTTTTTTTTTTTTGCATTCTGTGTGTTTGGGGTGTAAAAAAAAGGACTGGAAGAGAAAAGATAGGGAGGAAATGAAAAAAAAAAGAATGAATAAAGTTAAAAATAAAGTCGAATTTTGTAAATACATTTCGGATATTAAAAAACTAGACTTACTCATATAGATTTTTTTAAAATAGTTATGTATCCTCAATCCAAATCCCAAGAGCCACTCAAGCTAGAGGGTTACTGTGTATTATTGTATGAGTGTAAGTAAAGGCAAGAAGTGAAGTTCATGCAGGAAATCTAACAGATTTTTGTTTTGTTTTACGGCATATCAACCTCAATGTGTTATTTAATACCGTCAAATCCTTTATTGTAGGTAATATATTTTCCAAAAATCTATTGCTGTTAGTATTTTTTCAAAAAATGTATAGCTGTTTGTATTGCTGGTAATATATTTTTTAAAATGTATTGCTGATAATAATTTTTTCTTTAAAAAATTAAAAAAAAAATTACAAAGTATTTCTGGTATTTTTACACTTTCATAGTATTTTGCCTCCAGTATAGGGGTAAACTATTTGCCCATAGCTGGGAGCCTATCAGGTGTTACCACCCCGAGTCAGAGTGAACCCAGGAACACCAGCAATTAAGGAGTGGTTCCACGCTTCTCAAAACCTCCTAATCAGAAGTCTTGCTGTTGGATGTTGTTCATCGTCATACCCAGGACGGGAAAATATAACAGTTAACCCTAGATTTGAAGAGGTCAAGATGGTAGTGATGGCGAAAGAGAGTGTTCCATAAAGCATCAGTTCTTTGAAAGAATCTTTCTAATGGGACTTACTTCTCACTAATGGAATACAAAGGGAGTAGGGATCAATTCCCTTTTGTGAGCAAATAACATTTTTCGTTGTATCTGATCAGCACAAAGACCTCAAGATTTCATGTCATCATAAACAGAAAAAAAAACAACAAAGTCACCGAGTTTGTTGCTCAGCCATAATCATTTACAACACACCATCCATATTACAAGCAGATGTTAGCGAATTTTTTTTGCTAATATAAAAGTAATGTGGGTTTTTTAATGTATTATTTTGTTGTCAGTTATATGAATCAAAATTAAAAGAAACACGAGATAAAAGAAACACAAAATATTGTATTTCATAAATTCTGGAAATGGATTCGAGAACTGGTTGGCGGTTTGAAAGGGGTGTGAACAAAGAAGTGTTATGGTCCGGTTCCTTTTACCACGGTGATAGTCCAAGGTAGAACCAATAAAGAACTCGAACAGGTAGGGAATAACACAGATATATTACAAACAGGAATATATACTGAGAGGTAGAAAGTGTTAGTACGAACAATCAGGTTTAGTAAGGAGAACAATGTAGTCTCGACCAGTATCACTATTCCAATATCTTGCAGTAATTGTCTGAAGGCGACTCTGTTTCGGACTGCCTCTGACTCGACTCTTTACTCGACTTGAACTACTGACTCTGAATTGTTGCCTACTCTTGAGGCGCAGTATTTATTAAGTATGGAATAGTCCATTATTATTATTATGGGTAAGACCCCATAACAGGAAGAATCACTGTCCTAGGTGAAGGCATGGATTCGTATCCCTACACTGCCATGTCACCAAATATCATGATAAATCTCTTGTCTCTGACAACCGTGGTTGATATAGAAGAGAAACGGTGAGTGGCTATTTTGGTGAACTACTCGCATATATATATATATATATATATATATATATATATATATATATATATATATATATTAAGAAGCATTATCGTTATCATAGAGTAATTATCAATCTGCAGGGATGGCTATACAGTAAAACTTTTCTTCTATGTGCGGTATCCCTTCAGGCCGTTGGCGATCATGACTTTCCACAATTTCTTGTTCTTTGTAGCTCTTATGAAAGTTTGTCATCTCTTCTAAATCCCACTCCACCATGGCAACTGGGTTCCCTTCCCAAATCGAACCCGTAGGCCTCGACCGCGGTGGTGGAAAGCGGCCGGATGACATTACCATTTTCCCATTTAAAATGGGGAAGTCGTTGATTTGGGATTTTCGGTCGGTATTTTTATCATGTCCGCGATTGAGCCAGGATCCGTCGCCCGGGACGCAGAGATGAAAAAAAAAAATAGTAAAATATTCTTCTCTTGCTGATAGATTTTTTTTACTCCTGTGGCAGTGGAGACTTTAGGGGTTATTGGCCCTCGTTCGATGGCGTTCCTTCGGAGAATTGGCACGATTGCGTCTCGATTAAGGGACGTGCCTCGCGAAACGGAGTGGCTCTTGCAGCGTGTCTCACTGGCCATGGTTCGAGGTAATGGTTCCTCCATCATTGCGGCTGGCAGAGGATAGCAAAAAAAAAAAATGTTTATAGTCACGTTGTTCTGGAATTGTCATCAGTGGTCAACTGAACTTGTTTTGTTTCAAAAAATTTATTCTGTTTTTAGAATAATGTAAGTTTGTATTATTATTACGTTAATACATTATTTTCCTATATTTATTCTTGGCGTTTGTTATTTATTGGTACCAGCTTTCATCCCGGAATCCACAACAATAATAAAAATAAAACCAACATATTCATTAAAAAGAGAGGAAGAGATAAAAAGCGAGACAAAAGTGGGCGTAGTTCCATTGTTACTTTCGATGTGTGGATGACAGCATTGTGAATTTCATAGTGAGTTAAAGTTGAGGGCTTTACATGAAGTGTTGAATGAACTGCATTCAACTCTTCAGTTTACACCAGAAATGGAGTAAAAATGGCCTTTCTTCCCTTTCTATATATTCTAGTATAAAGATTATAATTTCGGTGTATATCAGTCCTACTTTTACCGTCGTATATACCCGTTGGGAGTAGCTTTGTTCTAAACAATGCAATATTAACTTTATTGATAATTTAGTCCAGTGTTCCGTAATGATTTATTCTCAGACAGATAGATTCAGAAATAGAATTTATTAAGAATATTTTATATGATAATAACTATCTTCTTGATGTGATACAATCTAGTATCCGTGTAAAGAGTGCACAATTTAATAAAACGAAATTGCTCGTTCCTAATAAATGTCCTGCGCATTGACGATTACCGTGGATTGGTAAGGTTAATCCGAGGTCCACTAAACAAATCTCTTCTCTTTACACAATTTACATCGTTCAGTCGGTTGACCTCATCTTTATTGTAATATTCACGACGTTTGTGTCATTAGGTTTATAAGTCCCCAAAATTCACTTACTGATGTCCCCAGTGGGAAAAAAGCGTTAGTTGGAGTATTCTAAAAAGTGATTTGACCTAAAGAGTTATGAGTTCAATACCTGTCCACAACAACAAAAAAACTTGGAGAGTTGAGTTACTAAAGGAAATTAACTGAAACTGAGATATCAAACTTGGATAAGAAAAAAAAAGGCACGTGGAATTGAACAATCTATTCCAGTTGAATAAATAATGGGTTCAGTTCGAAATTCCACCGTATATCACCTGAAGAAGGCTAAAGCGTGCAACAGCCGAAACGTCATTAATATTCAACAATGATGAGGAAAACTACAAATGATGTCAATAGTGTAAATAGTTACAATACCTCATCTCAGAAATATAGACAAATCTCTCATCTTATTAGTAATTGTTGTTGTGCTGCTAATTCATGCATTCCCATCTAATGTTGAAGTCCATGCATAAAGATGGTCTGCCTACTTATTATATCACTTCTATTATTTATCTGTTTAAATATCAGTACGATCCTGTTTAAATTGGGAGAAGCATTAAATACTCAAAGACTAGAATGTGTCAGCCAGCATTTGTAAAGGTTAGTTTCGTGATTTTCATAAATGCGCCAACGCATCTGGATCTGCGATAGCAGAACACACGAGAAATAATCGGTAGTGTGCTTTCGACTGTCGTGAGGATATGTTCTCTGTTTTGAACCGTTCATACTCAGATTACCACCTGAAAGTTTTGGAGACCTTATTTAATAAATCCACGCAGCCTTCTCTGTGTAAACAGAAAGAGTAGTTGCTTGGTCTCAATGTAATCAGCTTGTAACTAATGTATATGTTTCCCGCTGATATGAAGTAGAAAAATTATATTGAATCAAATGAAAGGATTTTCTGCTAGAAAAGTGAGTTCATTGTGTCATGCTAGACAACTATTCTCGCCACAATATAGCTTACACGTTTATAAGTCTACCATTCGTCCTTGCATTGGATATTGCTGTCAAATATGGTCTAGTGCTTATGTATCTAGAAATTCTTGATAAAATACAAAGAAGAATCTGCTATGCTACTGGTTCTGACCTGGCATATCTGCTTCTGTCACTTTACTACCGGCGTAATGTAGCTTCACTATGTCTTTTCTATAAATACTTTCATGGTGATTGTTCTGATGAACTTAACTCTATTGTATTCGTTATAAATATTCATTGAGGTTTCATCTTTAAATGTTGTTTTTTCCCCACCCCCGGCTGACAAAGTGTATATATGGAAACTACTTACGACTTCATAGAGACTCTGAGGTATTATGGAGTCTGTAGTAAGAATGGTAATTAAGAATGTGTTGTTTTGGTGTAAGGAATACTGTGGTATATTTAGCTCAGTAATTGTGGTTAGCTAAGTTTAAGATGAGACAGATTGAAGACAAGTCTTCCCCTATCACCCGTTTTGGCCTTGTGCCACATTTTTGTATGTTTCAAAATAAATATAATTCTTCTTTTTGGTAGATGGACTTTATTAATTTAAATTAGCTGCAAGATATCAATTTACAGTTGAAATGGTTTGACATAATCGTAAGTTCTATGTTAACAGTTTCTTCTCTCGCACTGCTCGCTTGTGGAACTCTCTTGCTGCTTCTTTCTTCTCAATATTGATCCTCAAAAGTTTAAATGCAATGCCAATCGTTATATCATACCTTCTTTTCGTGTTCTCTCTACTTAATAATTTTTCTTATTTATCATATTCGTTAACACTCTTTTGCGTCCTAATGTCTTTATTGCCTATATATTAGTATATTATTGATATGTTCCGGAAAGGGATATATTTGAACGAAGTAAAATACGGTAGCAGTAATCGACTGGTACGCGTCGTAGTCGCAGGTAAGAAGTGTAGATCAATGGTGTAGTCCAATGGGCGTCGTTATAGACTTAGCTCTCAGACTGAGGCTCTTGACTCACCTACACGTCCGTCGGTATTTATGACGAACACCAGCCAATCATATTTCAGTGAGGGGGAACACAGATGTTTGCATATTCCATTATATCATATATGAATATCCCACTTTTGTTGGTCGTGTGTAAAGCTCTTTTACTTTCTCCGATCTAGAACGAGAGAAGAGATGACCGGTCACAGGTTTTGTTGTTTTTTTTTCTTTACCTTTGTAGTTTTGTCTTTTTTGAATTACTGTTTGTTTTTTATCTTTTCTTTTCATTTAGTTGAATATGTTAGTTTCTGTGGCAATAATTAAATTGCATGAGTTTCGAAAAATCTATTGGAATGCCCTTGTTAAATTCAGGTGAGTTATTTTAGATTTAAGGTTTATGAATATACGTATAATTTATTTCACACCAATTTGTCTATATTTTCTCTAAAACATCGTCATGAAAAAACGTATTCTTAACACCAGAAGAAGACAGTTGACATTTTTAGGCTACATAATGAGAAAAAGGGGTTTGAAAAATCTGATACTCACAGGACAGGTTGAAGGCAAAAGGGACGGGAAAGCGAGCTTGTGTTTAATGGGTGGCAGAATAGAATTTAGGGAGAGAGAGAGAGAGAGAGAGAGAGAGAGAGAGAGAGAGAGAGAGAGAGAGAGAGAGAAGGGAGAGAGTGAGAGCAAAAAGAGAAAATTTACTTAGAGCTATAAAGGACATTGTGGAGAGCCATGATCGCCAACATCCTCGAAGAGGCATGATACGAAGAAGTAGTGAGTCATCCGTTGTAAAATAAGGAATACTTGTATTAGGTTGGACTAAAAGTTCGTAGCATTTTAAAATGAATTTCAAATATAATATTTAGATACGTTTTCATAGACTTATTTAATACATATCTGCCATTTTGTTAATATCTTTCGTCATTTTCGAGGAAGTTTCCTGTTTCCATTCTCCCCAAATTTGGCATCTCTCTGTCTGATTAAATAGTGTAAGTTCTTTCCATTAACAGAATTTTATAGGGATCGAAATAAGAGGTGAGTACACGATAGGTATAAGCGGTGCCAATATCAGTCGGACTTGTACAGACATGAAGGCTGGAATTGTCCTGATGGAAAACAACTGGACAATTCCAGACTCTTTTCATCGATTGCTGCCTTTAATCGGCCTATTAGTGAAAAGTGTTTCAATTCAACATCCTATTTTGCGTGAAAAACTCGTAACATACAAAGAACTATTCTAACCCCACCGTTTTCACAGCAACACTTTATTCGTATCTAGACTAGATTTGGGGGTGGATAACAGTGGTTCATTTCGGGTTATAAAAGGCTTTTTTCGCTCTTCATTGTTATAAAATACTAGACTATATGTAATTCGTTGGGTTAATGACAGTTAAGGTTATAAAACATTGAAGTTGATTTTAACATTCCGTTGAAATGAAAATTATTTTTATTATGATTCAGTTAAATATTCCAGTCCGTTCGGGTCACCATTGCTCTGCTTTACAAGTTCATGTTTAACGTTTTACTGATTGTTTATAGAATTTAATAGGAATAAACTTGATCTTTAAATAAGATGAACTTAAAAATATATTTTAATATGCCAAAATATATTTTAAAACCATTTTTACTTGAAAATATTTATTAAATATGCCAAAACATATTTTTTAAAATATTTAAAGAATGCTGAAATATAAATAATTCTTCCACAAACAACTGGACGAAAGAGCAATGTGGGATCTCTTTACGTGTGTCTTTAATTCAAAAATATTTTAACTAAAAAAAATTGTCTATTTGAAGAAAGTTACACTATTTTTTAAATATTTAAAATATTCCTGTTTAAAGAAAGCTGAGATATAAATAACAAACAACTGAACGAAACAGCAAAGCGGGATTTCTTTGTGTATGTCTAAGTTAAAAATAATTTAATTAAAAAATTGTATGTTTGAAGAAAGTTTAAATAAAAATATTTACTGTATAAACATCTCGTAAATCATTATGCGTCGGACGGACGCACCACACAAGCATGCACGCAATCACAGACTTTTAGTATTATATAGATTCATTTCTTATCGCTTGTGACTGAAAAACTGAGTCCATTTTTTTTGTGTTCGAGCAAAGAATTGCAGATGGAAACGCGATCCATTCATTATTTTCCCCGTTTAACTGTGAGGCATGCAGACATCTTAACGATCCACGTATTCATGTGTTTTTAAACGTTTTACAAGACACTTATGTAATATGTAGAGTACTTCTGCGATATCCCGTATCGTTTGACCTGAATTAATTTTAATCAACATTTAGAATTTGCCATCATGTACGAATTTAGCGAACTACCTACGAACTCTTATCTCAGTAATGGCAGCAAAAATGGTACACACTTTTGTGCTGTTTGTACAGATGATTTTTTCCGGAAAAAATCATTTTTTCCATTCTCACGTTTAACGTAGAGACATTTAAAATTATCGTTTCCCACTCGAATCTTATAGAAGACGATATGTAATGTCACCTTTCAGTATATGTATATCTGTAATAAATTTAAGTAACGTTTGAAACGATATCACGTCTTCCAATGCCACCTATTGAAATCGCTACAAATGTTTGTTCCAATCTCACATTACTATTAGCTTTTTACTCTAGGATTATATAAAGAAAGTAGATCCCCGCTCAGCCAAGCAATTTATTACACCGTTGAAAAATATAAATTTATATTCTTTTTCTAAGAGTGTTGCACATTTATTTAGCCTTGTGTATTATTAGTGTACAGATTTGTAAACTAAAAAAAATTGTTTGTGTAAAAAAGAATTATGTGAGACCATTCCTTGGGCTGTGTCCGATTATTTTCCACCTGCCTTTCAAATTCGGACTGGAAGTATCAAACTATATAATTTATTAACATTATCAGTCGCTGTGAATAATATATAACTTGTGTTTTTGTGGGGTGTTATTTCCAATTCATTTGAGATCTTTTCTTGTTAGAAATAACATTAAGTGGGCTATGTTTAGTATTATGCATACACAATCAAGTTAAAAAGTGCAGGGAAAAATATGAACAAAAAACCCCAAACAACATGCAAACCCAAACTCTTTTGAATATTCTGTTATATTTTGAGAAAACATCGGGGCGAGATTAAAAAGATAAATAAATAAAATATGATAAGGAAGAAGAAAAGAAAATGAAGAGGTAAAAGAAGAAGAAAATAAAAAAGAAAGCGACAAAGAAGGAAAAAGAAGAGTGATTGAAGTAGAAAAAAAGAAAACGAAAAAGAAAAAAAGCGAATGAATCATAGATGTTATTACTTTATTCCTAAATAACTCTTGCTAAATTATAGATAGGTGCGTAATATACAACAGTAGGTGATATATGATTTGAAATTCGTACTACACACACACAAACACATACATATATATATATATTTAGAAAAGTATGATAAACTGGAAAACGTCTTGTGAGGCTTTACATATTATTTTAAATATTGTTTGTTGATATATAAAATTATATATCCTTATATAATACACCCCCCATATATATATATATATATATATATATATATATATATACTTTCTTTGAGAGTTTGTCTGACGATCGCAAGGGCGTGAAACCCAGGGTTGTAAAGTCACATCAATCCAACTAAATATGTTACCTTTATCACCGATATTGAGGGTTTTCCAATAAGTACCGAGCATATATAAGTAATATATATAGAAATTACACTTACTCTCACACACATACATACATATATGTTCGGAATATATTGTTACTTCAAACATTACTGTTAGAGGATACTCATATTTGTGTAGCCGCGCCGTGGTTTAAACAGTTTTAATTCGTCTACCGGCCAGGACAACCGTGAAAACTTATAAATAAAATGAGACCTTTGGCAGGATTTGAACCTGCGACCTCCTTTCCCAGGAGAAACCAGGAGCATATCTTCTTATTACGTTTTCTCGTGTGTGCGGGTCGGTAGACGAAATAAATGTTGCTTAAAATAAAACTCGAAATAGCGTTTGAAGTAATAAAAATAAGTCTAATTAAAAAATATATATTTACATCGTTCGGACTGTTTTCCTCATTTTTATTGCCCTATTCACGACGTTTCGGCCGTTATACGCCTCGGCCTTCTTCAGACGAAATATCTTGGAAGTGACTTAACTCAAAGAGTTATGAGTTCAATACCCGGCCACAAAAAATTGTAGAGTTGAGTTATTATAAGAAGTTATTAAAAGGAATTAATTGAAAATGAGATATCCAGAAAATGCATGACACGTGGAATTAGAAGAATCCATTCGCATGGGTTTAATATTGAATTAGGCTGGATATATATATATATATATATATATATATATATATATATATATATATATATATATATATATATATATATACAAATGAGAGAAAGAACAGATGGAATAAAATTCCTCTGTTCGTAGCATTTACAAAAAAAGAGGTGAGAACAAAAACATGTTGCAATCGCTACACAATAGCTTTCGTGTTTCGGAACCACATTGTGCCTCTTCAGGCGATGTTAAGTAACTCGTGATTAAATTCTATATCTATTTTAATCAACAGTTACGTAACATCGCCTGAAAAGTTACAAAGGAGTGCCGAAACACAAAAGCTATTGTGTAGCGATTTCAACATGTTTTTGTTCTCATCTTTTATAACAAAATAATAATAATAATAATAATAATAATAATAATAATAACACACACAGATATGTGTTAGCTTTATCACCGATATTGAGCACTTTCCAATAAGTACCGCGCATATATAAGTAATATATATGTAGAAATTACACATACACAAACGCACATACATATATATATGTATTTAGATATATCTTTAGAAAAATATGACAAACTGCAAAACTTCTTGTGACGCGCTACGTTACATAATATGTTAAATATTGTTTGTTGATATATAAAATTATACAAAATTATATATCCTTATATCCACCCCATATATATATATATATATATATATATATATATATATATATATATATATATATATATATAACAAAATTAGAAATTCCCACAACATTTAAACATATATTCTTAAATTGTTCAACCTTAGGATATTTTTTTTTATTAAGCTGGTCCTTTATCTAGGTTATAAGGATATTTTAATGTTGGACAATTTTTGTCTTTATTTTCACCCGAAATTAACGCAAATAAACGGAGTTTAGAAATCAGACATAACAGATATTCATTGTTTGTTTTATTTAACAATATATGTTTAAATAATAATCTGCTACCCCTAAATATATATATATATATATATATATATATATATATATATATATATATATATATATATATATATATATATATAGGTGTCTGTGTGTGTGGGTGTGTATGTGCTTATCACCTAAAGAAGACCGGAGCGTGAAACGGCCGAAACGTTGTGAATATGGCAATAAATATGAGGAAAAAGTCCGAACGGTGCAAATTGTGTAAACAGTTACAATATTTCATATGAGAATTATAGACCGAAATTCATTAACTCTTTAGAAATTGCTTTTTTAATGTTTCCGATGCGAAACTGAGCAGATATGTTTTTTTAGAAAATACGAATGAGTGGGTCTGTTTTAAAAACGTCTTCCTAAAACTACTGTAGAATATTCATTGATCATCACATAAAAAGCAAGTCTTGTTTTAAAACACATAAACTGTGTTTTAAAACAGAAAATGCCTGTTATGAAAATTTATTATATAATGTTGATTTCAAGTAGTTAATGCACATCATTAATATTTTGTGTGGCTTCCTCTCGCTTGATTAATTGCATCAATGCACCTGCCATAGAACGC